>CM067299.1:78222002-78258343 GCA_034231615.1 Meghimatium bilineatum | reverse complement strand
AAAACACTACATCTTATTAGACTTAGCACGCAGAAAAAGAAGAGATTTTGGAAACAGAGGAACTCATGGAGAAGAACAGTAGAGGAAGATATAAAATAAATTGGGACATGGAGTACACAGTTTGAAGAAGACGACACATCACATAATTCGATGTACAACGACAGTTGCAGACTACTTTCCACGAGGAAGTAAACAGAAAGAGGAGGATTAAAAAAAACAAAACAACTACAGCAAATCTTGCTAAATGTACACGGACAGGATCTCAGGACATAAGTTCTTCCTTTCGCTCTAGCAAACACGCATCTGATAACAGACAGACACAAGCATACAAATGCACATAAGACAGTTCATACATACGTACACATACGTAAACGCTTAAGTAAAGATACAGAAACACAGAGACACACATACAAAGACACAGATACACCCACAGACATAAGCACAGACCTACACATTCATACATACACACAGATACGTACATAGTATCGCATACAGACACACAAATAAACAAACGCATATTTTAATTTCATATAAAACATACACCCTAATATCAGATAACTAAGAAACGCATAACCTAGTAACAGAGAACTAAACAAATGCTTAACTTTAATACCACATAACTAAACAAATACTCATCTTAATATCAGATAACGTATATCTTAATAACAGATAACTATCAAATGAAATAACATAATATCAGATAACTAAACAAATGTTTATCTCAATATCAGTTAACTCAATAAAGGTTCACCTTAATATCAGAAAACTAAACAAAGGTTTACTTTCATATCAGATAGCTAAGACACGTTATCTTAATAACAGATAACTATGAAAGGAATAACATAATATCAGATAACGAACACACGTATAGGTTATTATCAGTTGACTGGCAAATGTAAATATTCATAGAAGACTAAATAATAGTTTACTTCATTCAGATAACTAAACAAAGATTTACTTTCATATTAGATAGCTAAATACAAGTTTACTTTCATATCAGTAAACTAAACAAAGGTTCATTTTCATATCAGATAATTAACTAAAGATTAACCATAACATCAGAAAACTAAATAAAGGTTTACTTCCATATCAGATAAATAAACAAAGTGTACCTTAATATCAGATAACTCAATAAAGGTTTAATTTAATAGATAACTAAAACAGGTTTACTTTGATATCAGATAGCCAAGACACGTAAATCTTAATAGCAGATAACTATCAAAGTTATAACATAATATCAGATAACGAACAAACGTATGGGTTATTATCAGTTGACTAGCAAATGTATACCTTCTCAGAAAACTTACAAATGTATACATTTATGTCACATAGTATAAGTAAAAAGTGTATACCTTAAATATCAGATATAAAAAAATGTATACCTTACCTGATTCCACATACGCGAAAACAATCCACGTCACAAAAATCAAGTAAATGTGATTTGATTTGGAAATGAATGTCACGGAACTCCATGATGGAACATTAAAGATCATACTTTCCAATCAAATCTCTCAGCAGTTGATAAATGATTTCAGATCTAATATTCAAATATTTTTATTCCTTTATTCTTGTTTCATGTGTATGAACCAGAAATGTCGAATCAACCTCAAACAAATGATGTTGAGATCAGAAACGTCGAATAATCGCCATCAGGTGTCATGCTGACCTACGTAGGAGATCATGGATACATACAACTCTCCAGTATCATTTATCAGAAATGATCTATTGTTATTGCCACGCTCTCCACTTTATGTGTCTATGTTTGTTGAATATCCTCTCACAATGTGGTTATTATTTATATTGTATCAGGATGGGCTGATGACTTTTTGACGTTCCACGAATGTCGAATTGCCTAATATTTTCTCATGCTGTCGTCCTCTATTTCTTTTTCCTTCTATCTTGTCAATCTGGAATAAATTGAATAAAAAAAGCGATGTTAAGACCACAAATGTAGAATCAAACGGAATAAAATAAGCAAGTAATGTTAGAATTATGGTCACATGTTCATAATTCACAAGAAAACTTGTTACAACAGAACTGACTTGTCTACGTAGAATCCTCGGAGTAACAATAAGAGACAGAACCAGAAATGAAAACAGAAGACTAACACATACAATGCCAATCCTGGATTACATCAGAAGACAACAGACTGAATGGTTTTCACATGTCCACCAATAGAAAGTGCCCCTCAAAATACATTACAGAGATGGATACAAAGCCAAGAACCGACATTGGAAACAATGAATTACAGAAAGTAAATAGTCATCGAAAACAAACATATATTAAGCACACAACAAGCTGTCCTCCAGAGAACTTCGTGACGCTGCAGGGCATAGATAAGTATAAAGCGAAAAGAAGAAAGAAAGATGTTCATACTGATAATTCATAATTTATAGTTACCGGGCAATTCGTGTGCATAGCTGCAGGTACCGTTATACGTGAGTATGAGTTACATGTTAAGGCGTGTGCATTGCTGCAGGTACCTTTATATGTGAGAATGAGGTCAGATCACCAAGAAAAACTATTGACTGAAAATAGTGACTCTTCTAATATCCAACATCTAATATGGTTGCAGTAATTATTAAAGTAATCTTCACAGGATGAACGTTTCAGCAGTATTTTTGTATGTATGAATTCTCTCAAATTACAAGCAATATGTCTCCTGTATCCTTGTGTGCGATGTAAATGTTTTTCAAGTATTTTATTCACACGCAGAAGATTCCAACATTCCGGCAGAGTGCAATACTGTAAGAATGTTAAACATTGATCTAGCATGCAATACTTTGAGGCGAAGAGTCCTACTAAGAGGCAGTAGAAACATAGCTGTACAGATGAAATACTATGAGTTCTCCACAAGAGAAAATATCACTACATAAGCAGGAATATTTTAATAGGCGCTAAGTAGCTGTTGCACGGTGGTTGGTCTGATACACTACTGGTTAGGACTTCAGACTTTCCAGATGCAGGTGAGAATGGCGATGAAGTATAGCTAAATATTGCCAATAATTATTTCACTTGGGATCCTATGCTACTTTCCGTCCTAGGAGTAGTATATATATATATATATATATATATATATATTATATATATATATATATATATATATATATAATGTATTATAATAATGGAACTATAAATTATAAAATTCAAGACATAATGAACTGATATGGAATGACTGATGTACAAAAATGGAATGACTAATGTACTAAAATAAAAAGACGCTGTACTGAAATAGAATGATTGATGTACTGGATATGGAATGAAGACAAAGCGCGAAATCGAAAAGAGTTTTTCAAGTCGAAAAGCGTAGATATCGTAACTTAAACTGTAAACCTTAACACACGGCTCTGTTCTCCGGACTGAATCTTGCTCCATCTGAAGGAGTTTGAGAACGAAGGTAAGTAGAAGAAATAATGGACACAAAAATCTGTTAATTCCAATTTAAAGGAAGAGTAACTCGTAACTCGACATTTATTCTGGATTATCTTACAAAAATGTCCAGTACAGTACACAGACGTGGTACCTACATGTTTGATTTAGCTGGTAAACATTTTCTTGGTAATTTCCCTTGTAGTATTCTCTGCACAAGTAGCGAAACAATACTTTATTACACTTATTTGCAGAATTGGAGTTTAGATATTCTAAATATATGGCTTGTCCTTTGTAGAACTTTGTACTCAATGCTACTGTGTAAGATATTAGATTTTGTGCAAGCCGTCCATATTCTTCCATGTCACATTTAGAAAGTCTTCGATTTTATGTGTCCATAGTAGTCAGTGGGATATTAGGATCCGCAATGTCTTTAGTGGCTAAGTCACTTTTCAATGATCATGAATCTGGGATTTGACTTACTTCGACACAATGAAAGTCATATACAAGTTTGTGCTCGACACAGTCATTAGGAATTTATACCAAGCCTCATGAAACGAAGAGTCAAGGAATGCGCCATCACTACGGAGTTTTACTGTAAGACACAGATGGTTTCAGGTTCATTACCTATTTTTTAATTGAACATTCATGTATAATACTGTCTGCTGTGATTCAGATTCATCTCAACTAATTTGTACGCGACCGGTTAAAGTATTATATTGAGAATCCACACCTTTCTTCGCTGTAGTTGTTTTAGCCAGTTTGACTAACTAATATCTCACTGATTACGAAAAAGTGGTTTATTGAAGTCACGTCCACGTGGAATTTTGGAAAAGAAAATATCACTTTAGAAGAACATTGTTTTTCCACAATGGTCTTCAGTCCACTTTCATTATATCGTGTAGAGTGTAGACTATATCATTGCACAATTTACGTTAACAGAAGCTAATTGAGTGTTTATAAATTGTAATAATAATTTATTATTAATTTTCCAAAGAAATATTATCTTCTGTATAAAACATAAAATTTGACATTATGAAATTTTATTATATTATTAATTACGAGTATAATATGCTTGTACATATGCAGGACTGATAAAAAAAACTATTTGGCCACTTTACGGAGAAACACTTTAATTTCAACGTACCCATCATACATTTCATGTTCTTACATTTAGATTTAATTGAAATTGATTTTATTTTACCTTATACTAATATGTTCTAGTGTGAACACTGATTTCGAAGTACAAGTTGCGCAATTTCAAATCGGAGTTCCCGTAGACACCAAATGCAGAGCAAGAAATTGAATGTTCTTGTCACCTTTCTAAATTGATTATGTGTCCATTTTTAATCGTATAAAAGAGCCGCTATATTTTAATCTCAATTTTATTTGCTTATCTGTTTTGGTACCCAGGAACTGCCATGACACTTTTGATTCCCTTGTATTAGAAGAGGGAGGATCCCCAAAGTATATGTTCGCTACATCTGTTGTAATTGAAAGGAATGATTGATTTCAGAAAAATGTATGCCAGTGATATACCAAAAAGTAAACATGTCAAGTGGAAATATAAATAAATATACAGAAATAGTAAATAGAAACAGTTTTACGAATACTAGAAATGCACAAAATCGACGTTTAGACCAGAAGGCTTTTATCAAGTTAAAGACACACAAAATCGAAAAGAATTTTTTAAATTTAACACAAGTACATATAAAGGAAAATGTATGCATCTATGTTTGCATACATAAGAATGAGATAGAATAAAAGTAGAAAAACAGCAGAAATATCCTGTTACATCTTATGACAAACTTGCATACACGGTAATGTGAAAACAAGCTGATTAAATGTTAAAACATTATAGTAAAAATTACATTTTAGTAAACAAGCTGTTTATGAACCTCTTTAATTATTACTTTTAACGAATAAAAGTGAAAGAACATATTTTTTTACACAACATTGTTCATCTTAAAGATAAATTACACATGCATCACAAATTCTTCCATTTTATAGATAAATGTACATGCATAAAATAAATCTGATTTTCAATATTGTTTGAGGTCAGAAATGGGATCAAAGAATAGCCACATTGTTACCCGAAATGGATGTCGTAAAAGGCGACTAAGCATGTTTTGTCGGAGTGGAAGTGAGGTGTCCCATCCCATTAAGGCTAAAAAAGTTTCATATCTATTTTTAAGTCGGACGTTTCGGGCCTAAAAGCGCATATATCGAAGGTATGTCTTGTTCTGTAAAAAATATTCAGGCAATCTGTAAACTATGATAATTTATCCCTATATCCGTATTGCATTCTGCTAATACTGCAGGAGTTTGGAAATGATCAAAGAAGAGGAAGGGGAAAGCTTAATTTGACATCAATACATTGTAATAAATACAGTAGTAATAAATCGAAAACCTATAGAGTCGGACAATATACAACGTAGAACACAATTGAAATTATTTGACATTCATTCTAATCTTTCAATATTTCTCGAAGTAAATGACATCGATTGTGATGTTCAATATTTCTCGAAGTAAATGACATCGATTGTGATGTTCAATGTTTCTCGAAGTAAATTATATCAATTGTCTTCTTCTTCTTTCTGTCCTCGTGTACCTTTCGGTGTTGAGGGGAGTGAGTGTACGGTCTTTTGCCCTTCTATTTGCCTCTTCTGCTGTTATATTTCCGAATGTCTCTAATACATTATCTATCCACCTTTTACGAGGGCGTTCAATATGTCGACTGTTTTCGTATCGGTTGTGAAGTATTTTTTGGATAATACTTTGCTCTTTCTGTCTGGTTATGTGGCCGTACCAACTTTTAACTTGTTGTTTCTGGATGTATTCTATTGCTGACTTGATCCCTAATTGTTTCCTTAGTGTTTCATTCCTGATTTTGTCTCTCAAGCTAACTCCAATCATACGTCTCACACATTTAATTTCAGTGGTGTTAATCTTATGTATTGTTCTAGAATCTAATGTCCAAGTTTGACACTGATAACACAATGTTGATAAGAAAATGGTGTTGAAAAGCGCTTTCTTTGTTTCTAGTGTAATATCTTTGTTTCTTAGTAAAGGTGTTAATTGACCAATGACCTGACAGGCCTTATTACATCTTGTGTTTATCTCCGCCTCTTGTCTGCCGTCATATCTCAATGTGCTGCCTAGATATTTGAATTCATCTACTTGTTTTAGTTGTTTATTGTTTATCTGTATGTTGATGTTCTCCTTTTCTCTTGCAATATTCATTACTTCTGTTTTGTCTATGTTGATTTTCATTCCAAATTGCTTGTCTGTTGTGTCTATTATGTTTAGGTGGTCTTGCAGGTTTTTAATGCTGATATCAATTGTGATGGTCAATATTTCTCAGTACTAAAGAACATCCACTGTGATGGTCAATTGTTTTGGACTAAATGATATCCATTGTGATGTTCAATGTTTCTCGGTACTAAATGAAATGCTCTATATCTTCAACTTCGTATGCCCACGTGAAAATACATGTCTGCAGTGTAACAGTGAAAATACATGGCTGTGTAACAGTGAAAATACATGTATGCAGTGTAACAGTGGAAATACAGGTCTGCAGTGTAACTGAAAAGACAGCCTAGAGCAGGAGTGGGCATACTACGGCCCTCGGGCCGCATGCGGCCCGCCATTGGATATTTTGCGGCCCTCAAACACATTTTTAAATAAACGGACGATCGTCAAAAATAATTTTCCCCCCATTAATATTACACAGAAATCCATTGGAATTTTAATTCGACTTTCTTATATATTATATATACAATATTTTTTCCCAATTTGACATAATTTATATATATATATATATATATATATATAATATAAATATATATATATATATATATATATATATATAATATATATATATTATATATATATATATATATATATATTGCCAAATATACATAATATTATATGCGGCCCTCTAATAGCTTTACAATTTTCAATGCGGCCCTCTGCACAAAATGTTTGCCCACCCCTGGCCTAGAGTATAACAGTGAAAAATACATGTCTGTTCAACAGTGGAAATACAAGTGTGCTACAGTGAAAATACATGTCTGCAGTGTAACAGTGAAAAATAAATAGATCAGTTCTTAATTTTAGAACATTGAAATTAAGATCGCTATTTCGGAATTTGTCCCTGGGCAAATCTTAAACAAAAAAATGTGAATTTTTAAATGTAATTTTAAAATATCATTTACGATCGTTAGTTATGCAAATTCATCATACAAAATGTCATGATTTTATTGATTGGCGAAATATTGGTGTGATTTTTTAAATCACAAATCATGTTATTTTGTAGAAGTATTTGAAAGGACGACTGGATAGATTTGCTTACAAACTCAAAGCCTACCCAAATTAAGTTCTTAATGTGTTTAATTCATTTGATATAATATATATTCTTTGTCTGTGTTCGCTCATACGTTTTTACCAATGAGAGGAGGCATTATTAAGACTATTTCTAGAGCAGTGCTTCCCAATTTATTTATTTTTAACTATATCCCACTTAAGTCTTTCTAAAATTATGATGCCCCCCCCTCCGCCGCACTATGTAACATATACATATTTCTATATTCAAAATTGAATTATTCCCTAAAAGTTAGGGAATATTTGCCCCCTGAATCGTCCCCCATCACATGGGGAGTGAACCTCACGTTGAAAAACACTGTTCTAGAGTGTCATGCGTTCGTTCTAAAGTTCACACAAATTTGATGAGGCATTTCAAAGACTATATTACTAGAGCTCCAATGTAGTCATTCTCAAATTCCTACAAATTAGAGGAGGCATTTGGAAGACTATATTTTTAGAGTTCTAAAAATTTAGGGCAAACAACTTTGTCAGTATTCTATAGCTACAGAACACAGACAACAGTAGAAGTCCAGGTTGTAATTGTCATGCAACTGAACCTATACATGGGGGCTAAATCTCAACAGTAGTTTAAATACAATATACTGTAACAGGATAAGGTTAAATTGGTCATCACTGTTGGATGTGGTTATTGTCTTAATATTAACAATCCATGAAATTCTTCTTGGATCCTTCGGTTGTTTACACATCCTGGAATGCATATGTCACGAATAAGCCAGCTGTTAACGTTTCTGTAACTATGGTTACTATGTACACTGTAGACCCCAATTACAAACTTACAACATTAATGTATATGCATAATGCGATTAATGTGTATTTTAAAACGACTCTCCAATTTTCACTTTTGTTTTCTTAACGCTATATTACTTTGTTAACCTCCTCCCATCCCTTACCATCTATTCTCAAATCATAACTCTAACACATGTATGTTATTTTAAATCCGTCAGAAGGTCGACAAACGGGATTACCAGAACCGCGACCTCTACTATTTTTGTATGGTTGAAGAGCTATTATATAGCCAAGTTGGACTAACGGCAATGGTTGAAAGTAGCGGGAGCATTTCTCACCATACGTGGTACATTTGATCTAACCACAACAAAATGGAACACACTTAACAAATTACTTGCACAGTGTCACCTTTACCGATTGAGGATCTAATACACAGATGAATGTCCATGTGGATCCGGAACCAAGACCCCGGAACAAATACTTCAGGACTGCCCAACATACAAAGAGCGGAGACAGCAGACCTGGACAGAGGATACAGACTTGAGGCAAAAGCTATGGGGCAGCCGCTCTGACCTGGAGAAGACAGTGACTTCGTCTTGACGACAGGCCTGACGGTATAGCATGACCACAGATGCTGAACGCAGAAGAAAACTTATTTGATTATAAGAGAGCTCTTAACTATAACAAAAATGTGGATCTCGCGGTTCTGGTAATAGTGTTTACACGACCTCCGGGTTAATAATAAAACGGACAGGAACATACTTACCGGGTTAGGTTGGGAGGGTTACACGCTCCTATCCCCAGTGAGGTAAATATAATAGAGAAAAGTAATAAAATGTTTACATCCCTGTCATCTTCTACCACAATCACCAACAACGGTAACACTGCATAAACATACTGGTAGATTGTATTAAAAGTTAGTCGAAACTTCACAGTGAATGAAATGTTTTTGTGGCACGATTACCTGAACTTCTGCCTCCCACAAATATTAGTAACAAAAACATACTCTCATCCACGATTGAATGCGGCCCGCTTAACCATAAAGGGTCTATAACCCCCCCCCCCCCCCTCCTACCCAACAACCAATGAAATTTTATGTATCGTTTTACATGACTCATAGAGAGACAGACACCAACAATTGATCGAATCATTCGTTTGTGATAATATTTCAATAGATTTATACGACCTGTCTTGATTTCACATCAAGAATGAATGAATGAAAATAAACATTACGAATGGTTAAATTGTATAGAATAGCACAGATAAAACTGGAAATATATCTCCCTGAGATAGAATAAAACTGAAACGGAAACACATGAATTTATACACATAGTCTGGGGAAAAAATGTTGGCTAGCATTGCGGAAAGTGTTTATATATGTATATATATCGTTATCCTCAGATGCCTTTTCCGCATCGACGTTTGGGTGCAATGGACCTCCTTAATCTTCTTCCTTTTGTCTTGGTGGTGCACTTTATACTATACTGTATCTTAGGATGTTTTCGTCCTGTTGTATCCATGCTCGCAAAATTCAACATTACATTCGAGTAATGTATTTATCAAGGTGTCATAATTTCCGCACGCAATGTTGTCAGAACCTATTTGTTTTCTTGTCTTTCCATCAAGTTGTATATATCCACATCTCAAATGCATTAAATATGTTCATAGTGGATATTTTAATTGTCCATGTTTCTGAATCATACATTAGGGTGGAGTATATGCCGCATTTTTACATTTCTCATTTTTAGTTTGTTTGCAATTTGTTTAGATGTCCGTACATTCCTCCTATCACATAAAAGTATTGTTAGCCATTCCCATTCTCCGCTCAATCTCTCACATCTACCATGATTGTGATTATGTGTCCACGATATAAGAAATGTCTACTTGTATCTCTTCATATATTTTATATTTAGAGTTTATTTCTTTTTGATTCTATTGTTTGTATGGCTGTTATTTTCTAATGTTAATATGCAATCCATAATCTCTTCTTGATATGTCTACTTGATCTATTCGTTTTTATAGCTTCTGTTGTTTGTAGTTTTTGTGATGTAGCGCGAAACACAACTATAATTATATAGTTACATCTCTTTGATATCTGACACTAAATAGATACATCTCTTTGATATCTGACACTAAATAGATACATCTCTTTGATATCTGACACTAAATAGATACATCTCTTTGATATCTGACACTAAATAGATACATCTCTTTGATATCTGACACTATATAAATTAAATCTCTTTGATATCTGACACTATATAAATTAAATCTCTTTGATATCTGACACTAAATAGATACATCTCTTTGATATCTGACACTATATAGATACATCTCTTTGATATCTGACACTATATAAATTAAATCTCTTTGATATCTGACACTATATAAATTAAATCTCTTTGATATCTGACACTAAATAGATACATCTCTTTGATATCTGACACTATATAGATACATCTCTTTGATATCTGACACTAAATAGATACATCTCTTTGATATCTGACACTAAATAGTTAAATCTCTTTGATATCTGACACTAAATAGATACATCTCTTTGATATCTGACACTAAATAGATACATCTCTTTGATATCTGACACTAAATAGATACATCTCTTTGATATCTGACACTAAATAGATACATCTCTTTGATATCTGACACTAAATAGATACATCTCTTTGATATCTGACACTAAATAGATACATCTCTTTGATATCTGACACTATATAAATTAAATCTCTTTGATATCTGACACTATATAAATACATCTCTTTGATATCTGACACTATATAAATTAAATCTCTTTGATATCTGACACTAAATAGATACATCTCTGTGATATCTGACACTAAATAGATACATCTCTTTGATATCTGACACTAAATAGATACATCTCTTTGATATCTGACACTATATAAATTAAATCTCTTTGATATCTGACACTATATAAATACATCTCTTTGATATCTGACACTATATAAATTAAATCTCTTTGATATCTGACACTATATAAATACATCTCTTTGATATCTGACACTATATAAATTAAATCTCTTTGATATCTGACACTATATAAATTAAATCTCTTTGATATCTGACACTATATAAATTAAATCTCTTTGATATCTGACACTAAATAGATACATCTCTTTGATATCTGACACTATATAGATACATCTCTTTGATATCTGACACTAAATAGATACATCTCTTTGATATCTGACACTATATAGATACATCTCTTTGATATCTGACACTAAATAGATACATCTCTTTGATATCTGACACTAAATAGATACATCTCTTTGATATCTGACACTATATAAATTAAATCTCTTTGATATCTGACACTATATAAATTAAATCTCTTTGATATCTGACACTATATAGATACATCTCTTTGATATCTGACACTAAATAGATACATCTCTTTGATATCTGAAACTATATAAGTTAAATCTCTGTGATATCTGACACTATATAGATACATCTCTTTGATATCTGACACTATATAGATACATCTCTTTGATATCTGACACTAAATAGATACATCTCTTTGATATCTGACACTATATAGATACATCTCTTTGATATCTGAAACTATATAAGTTAAATCTCTGTGATATCTGACACTATATAGATACATCTCTTTGATATCTGACACTATATAAATTAAATCTCTTTAACTATTTAGAACTAAATAGTTACATCTCTTTGGCCAACTATAACCAAATACTTAAATCTCTTTGACTATCCAGAACCAAATAATTGTATAATTGTATATTTCCTATATACGTTATCTGTGATAAAATAATGTTAGATAACCTTGAGGAAATTATTGGCAAATTTGTATTTGCAGCTAAATAGGTGCATATAGTTGTTACATATACAATTATTTGGTTCTGGATGGTCACAAATATTTTATTATTTAGTTCTATATCGCCAAAGAGATTTAACTATTTGATTCTGGATGGTCAAAGATATGTTATTATTTAGTTCTATATGGTCAAAGAGATTTAACTATTTGATTCTGGATGGTCAAAGATACTTTATTATTTAGTTCTATATGGTCAAAGAGATTTTAGCTG
This sequence comes from Meghimatium bilineatum, assembly GCA_034231615.1. NCBI lineage: Eukaryota > Metazoa > Mollusca > Gastropoda > Stylommatophora > Philomycidae > Meghimatium > Meghimatium bilineatum. The sequence continues at coordinate 78,245,771 of CM067299.1, read as the reverse complement.
TTTATTTCTGAATGGCGAAATATATTTAACTATATGGTTTTGAAAATCACAGGAAAATTGAACTATTTGTTTCTGGATGATCAAATAAATTTGACTATTTAGTTCTATATAGTCAAAGCGATTTAACTATTTGTTCTGGATGATCAAAGAAATGTATCTCATCATCCTCATCATCAGGTGCCATGCCGTCTGGCGTAGGCGGTCATGACTCTCCACAGCTCTCTGTCCACAGTATTATGTATCAAGATCGTTGTTGTTTCCCTGCCGTGCCAGGTGTCAAACTGTCTAATATTTTCTCAAGTTGTCGCCCTATGTCTCTGTTGCCTTCAAGTTTGCCTGTTGTGACTTAGTTCTCCAAACCTGCCTGTCTCATGAAGTGGCCAAAAAATGAAGATTGTCTATTTCTTATATTATTGATTAAACCCTATCTCGCATTTGACTCTTTCAACATCTCCACATTAGTTTCTGGCAGTCCATGATATTCTCAGCATTCTTCTATAGAACCACATCTCTATTGCCTCTAATTTCCCACTTTCCAGTTTGTTTATTGTCCAAGACTCACATCCATTTGTTAGTATAGGAGTTATATAACAATGCAGAACTCTCGTTCTCACCTCTAATGACAAGGTCATATTACACAATATATTTTTTCTTTTTTCTGAATGTTGTTTTTGCCTGTTCTATTCTGCTTCTTATTTCTGTTGAACTTCTTCCATCTGTTATAATCGTTGTACCTAATTATGAAATGTAACTATTTAGTTCTATATGGTAAAAGAGATTTAACTATATAGTTTCGGATGTCAAAGAGTTTTAACTATATCGTTGTATATAGTCAAAGAGATTTAACTATTTAGTTTTGGGTGGTCAGATTTAACTATTTATTTCTACACGGTTAAAGAGATTAAGCAATGTATTTCTATATGATTAAAGAGATAAAGCAATTTATTTCTATATGATTAAAGAGATTTAACTATTTGGTTCTGGACTGTCAATGTTGAAGAGCATATTAGTTTAGTATATTTTAAATAATAATACTCACGTGGAAGACAGTAGATAATACGTGAGTATTATTTACCATTATGTTCTACTAGCAGTACCACCTTCTATTGATTTATATTTTTAATGTAATGTCTTTATTGTGTTACCAGGGCATTTAAGGCAAGTAAATAATAGTACCACTGTGTCTCTAATCGTGTGGTTAGCATGCATGTTATAATAGTAGACTAATTGTTAGGAATTGTGTTGGCTACTGGATCCAGTACAATTCGTACGTAAAATAAACAAAAACACACAATATGAACATTGTAACTACAATTAAAAACGCAAATCATTGTTTCGATTCAGAAAAGGGATATACCTATGATGTACGAGTAAAACATGGACTGAGCTGGATGACTTCTGAAGACATTTGAGCTATAAGAAATTGAAAGAAGAAAAATTAAGTCAAGCAGACGATTAATGGAGAAGCGCTGTGTGTTGTTTTAGCAAAGTATACCAACACTTGGCCTATAGTGTATGTAATAAGAGACGACTAAGGATGGTTCTAAGTGGGTAGCTACACAATCCGAATAAAGTTAAAGTGATGAAAAAATGGCACGCTAATGTAGGATGTGCAGAAATTTCCGGATATCTAGACAAGGTGTAAACTATGAGACAACACATTTGAATCCAAGTAATAGCCGGCAAGATTTTTTTCAACACAACATGTTGTGAACTTAGGACTAACCGGCAAGACTTTGAATACGGATGATGAAGGGGGAAATTAGGAAGGAAGAAATAACATATTTTATAATTAAGTAAGATAAGAATAACCAAGGTATGTTACATATAAAGATATGTGTGGGACTTGAACAGAGAAACAAAATAATGGAGCATATAAATGCATGCTTCAGGTTTGATGCCAAGATCAGAGAAATACGACAATGAACACACAAGAATTTGAAGGTGAGACACATACGTCAAACTAAATTCATGAAATAGTAGATAGATATTTGTAAAAAAAAAGTATGCGGTGATATCAGAACCAAATATTATAGTAGACTAAGAAACCTATACAACTGATGGGGATCTCCTTGGTGCAGTGACATAGCCGATTGCCCGGGACTCTCGGAAGTAGCGTGATGCTTCGTTGAGAGGGACAGAGTGCATATGGATAAACTCGAGTACAATGAAGTCTATTCCCTAAGACTTTTGAGACTGAGGGATCTCGTATTTAAAAAGTAGTATTTTGTAGCATGAAATAATGATATATTACCATAAACTGATAGGTCTTCGATTAGAGACACAGCAGATCGATGAAAGATATATTATTAGTACTCAGACCAATAAATGGAATAATATTTCAAATAGATTCGATAGAACAAGATTCTCATTCAACCATGTCAGTTTTAAGACGGAATAAGTTGACTGGACACATGACATGTACGGTTATATATCAATAAATAGACTGGACATGTTTAAATAGTGGATATATCAATAAATTGACTGGACCAGTTTATACAGATGGTAGATGAATAAATATTCGGGATACATGTCTATACAGCTGAAAGGTGAAGCCTCCTGGATATGAAAGAAAGCCCAGAAACATCCCCATTGCACATATGAAGTAAGAACAAACAAACAATACTACGAATAGATCAATAAATAGATTGGGCATACGTCTGTTCATATGATAGGAAGATTGATCCACAAATAGAAAAGCAAAGTCATACACTTCTGTGGGGAGTCGAAGCTATATTCAAAATCACGTCTGCAGATTGACTTATCTGGTAATCAGAACATGAAGAATGAAACACGACAGTTTGAATAGATCGTTGGCCGCGAGAGTTCCAGCACAAAGATATGGCGTATAATTGAGAGACTTGGAAGACAGATGGCCGTGACACGACATAAATGGAGAAATTTGAGAACATAAATTATTCTTGTAATTGATGATATAAACAAATGAATTATTCATATGAACAAATTAAGACTGACACGAGATATTGTGATATAAGACGGATGCATAAGATAACCAGGAGTGAGCAGAATGAGATTTAAAATTGACATATTCAAGCGTGAGGTTGGGACTTGAGACGGTCACTGTAGTCATACAATTTCTCAGATTTCATTTACTATGGCAGTTGTCTTGGACTCTCAGACCATGCTTTGATAAATTCATAACGGCCAGTGTCGGTGTGAGTGAATGGTATATATAATTTCGTCCAACATCAGAGTTATCTAGTGGATGTGCTGCCTTGACGCGCTGGTAATGAGTGGTAATGTTGGTGGTAATGTGATAGGTCTAATAAAAGGGGTATATCAAAAAGTCGGTAAATTGAAGATAGATAAAAGAAATATGTTGAAGTTGTTTAACGATCGAATGTTTGATGTGAACACTGCAATTGACGATAAACGCATTCAACAATTGAGGAATTCGATATTATATGTGGTATAAGTAAGATTGGCCTCGTGCGAGAAGCGTGCAAGTTACAGGAACTATAAACATACATACCATACGGCATTTTCTGGAGGGAGAATCATCACTTACATGTTTGTATGGAGTGCAATGATATACTGGCTTTCTTAACATAGTTTAAGGCGACATGACAGAAGGAGAATCGATCGTTTATTATACAGTCCTTTAGACTCTACGAAATGATCATATTGTTTCTGATTGATATTATAGTTACTATTCTCCTTCTGTCTCATATATGTTTTGCTTAGTCTTCCAAATGTGGTACTAGCTTTCACTATTCTGTTGTTTACCTCAGTGCTCATTTTTAGGCAGAGTGATGTTCATGTACATGACACTATTGACTGAAGTTCTTCTTTGATTCTAATATGGATATTTACATGTGGATTGTGTGGTATGATTTGAAATACGACCTCTGTTTTCTTTGTATTGATGGTGAAGCCAAAGTCGTCGCAGGCTTCAGCACATTGGTTTAAGGTGACCTTCATACTGTCTACAGAATCAGCATACAGTGCGAGGCCATCTGCATAGAGAAGTTGTTTGCCATTGTGTATTGCACCTAAGTTTTGGATTTTGACACCATTTGTTACAGGAAAGGCCGGTGATGACACTCCATCAGTGTTAACAACGACCGTCATGATGTTGCATCACTGTCGCACGATGTTGATACATTTTTGGGGAATGCAAAATTTGGCGAGCTCTTTCCACAGCCCACTAGTCATGGTGTAAGATGCCTTTGTACAAATCTTGTGAAAAAATATCTATAGTATTTTGTCCTTTTTCTTGGAGTTGACGGGCAAAAATTCCTACTGTCCCGCGGCCTGCACGAAATCCGAATTGACGTTCGGGCAGAGAATATTCTGTGTCTGTGTAAGTCGGTTTAATATTACACAAGCCAATATTTTGACAGCTATGGATAACAAAGATGTCATCCTGTAGTTGTCACATGATTATTTATTTTCTTTGCTTTTATATAGGTGAACAATTGAGGCATCTTTCAGATTTGACGCTGGCTTTCTGAGCTTCAGTACGTAACAAAGAACTTGATAAGCTTCTGGACATACACCTCTTTTCTTATCTTGTAGATGTCTGCTGGGATATCATCCGTAGCAACAACTTTTCCATGTGGCATTTGTCCGATGACAGTCTTCACTTTTTGATTTGTTGGTGGTATGTCTATATCTTCTCTTCTTCTCTGCAGAAGGATACTTTATTTAAAACTGTTTTGAAATGTTTTGCTCATCGGCTTAGAATCTGCGAGTTTTCTGTCAGCAGAGCTGACTCCTCTGCGTTAAGCAAGGGCAATGATCCTGCAGAACGCGAGTCGTGTATTGTTCTCCATTTATCAGATAATCGCATGTAGTCCCTTCTGTCTGCAACATTCTGGATATCTTTGGCCTGTTTGTTACAACCATCTATGTTGTATCTCCCTTAGTTTCCGTTAACATGTGCCTCAGGGTCTGATGTATATTGTTTTTTTTAAAAAGAGAGATCAATTTGAAGATTTCTGAAGGCACTGTTCTTTTCATCTAGCAGAGTGATAATTCCTATGTCATCGAGCCAATCTTAGTTTTTTTTTCAGTCTTCAGACCTAGATGTTCCTTAGCTGAAGCATGTAATTAGAACCAGTTCTTCGCGAGGCGGATGTGTCGGGCCATTGGCGCAAATAAAACGATGACACAACGAATTTCCATTCTCTGGACTACATCATGCTGGAAATCTAGTAGGACCATGGCCCTGTTACAACGGAGATCCAGCGGGAGTTTGAGAATGAACGCTGAAGAAGAATCAGTTCTAACCCGAACCCTAAACCCCCCCTCCACGCCGTCCCTAAATTCTAGGATAATTCCACCTTCTGAGGTGCAACATTACATCGTTGCATAATTGAACCTCCTCTAACGTAAGGCATTTTAACACGACCTGCAAATGACGTAATGTCATTGACCCCACGAAAACTGTGCAAACCGTTACCCGCTTGATAGTTCGAACACACTCCGCTTCTAAACGCAATATCAGGTAGGCACTAATTGGAAACAAGAACCATTATAAAATTTCTGAATTTCAAAATTAATATTTACATATAATGAAAAATATGTAAAGAGTAATTTGATAATGAATCACTTCCTGTGAATAGACAGCTCTGGACAGTCCATATACATTCGAAAATAATACTCACATGGAAGATAGGTAATGGAGTTCTACTTGATGACGACTAACACACTAGCACTGACGGATGTTTACATTAATAAATATGGTATACACAACAAAACAAAACACATAATATAATCATACAAATGACAATACACAGGACAAAATCGACGTTTCGGGCCAATATGCCTTTTTCAAGATACGCACATAACATACAAACATAAAAATACCACAAGTAGAAATGAATGCAGTGGAAGATATAGATGAAAATGAAGCTAAACTAAATACTAAAACATAAAAGTACGTACGAGACGAGTGGTTGCAGTGGATATAAAATGATAATCAATAGAAGGTAGTACTGTTAGTATAGCGTGAGTATTATTTTCAATTATGTTCTACTAGTTCTGACGCATGAGTTAGGGAAGGTAAAGACAGCAAAGAAGGGAACTGGCCACCCCACCTAATAGCTGCTGCGGCCTAGTACATGAAGAGTTATCTTCATCCCCGACGGCAGGTTGCTGCCATGGTTATACCTTTACCTTTTACACGTGAATATCAAAATTTCTGACGTAGGGTGAGGTCTTCACGGGAAAACGGCTGGCCGGTGGACATACGAAACCCATAAAGGAATCGCTCAGTTTCTAAAGAGCTTAAACATTGACACGATATCATGGAAGTCTGTTGCTCAGAATCGACATGCAGAGACGCTTGCAGTGCCGAAAAATATCAAAACTCAGAGACACGGAGAACAATGTTACCAAAAATACAGAACAACAAACACACAGTTCTGATCATACGTTCCTCAAATGTGGCAGGAGATGAAATGTCAGGATTAGAGAGATGCCACAACTAAATTCTGAAACTGTTGTCATCATCGTCCACGACCGACGGCTAATAATATCTCAGAATCGTCATGTTGTTGCCAAGAGAGTAACACATACTCCTGGAACAACTAGTTAATTATTCTTGCTTCAGCTTTGATTACCCATCTGATGTGATGGTACATCTGGCATGTCCAACCACCTAAGTTTGTCATCGCTATTGAGCAGGCGCAGAAGGCGAGGCTAGTCAGGCGGTTTGCGATCAGACTGACTAGGCAGCTGAACATTTATGGGAAATTCTTGTTCTATGGCACCGTTTCATAACATGTTACCTTTACCTTTAGAAGTCTTCCACAGAAGGAAAAAGGTGCAATATCCACTGTCCTTCATCTCTTCGTCCAGACATGCTTATTATTTGATAGAAGATAAAAGTGAGACATGCATTTAATCTATTGGCCGAAAGGGCGGGGCAGCAAGCAAATTAAGATGAAGCAATGATAACTGTAAAGATGAATATTCGATTGATATTCACTGGTAGTAGAAAATAAAGCATAAACGTGTTGTCAAATCATCTATTAGAAGTATATTGTTGCATTGTGGCAAATCTCTGGTAGGGAAAGGCTGAATCCCCGAAAATCGTTCCCATGCCGAAAGTGCAATATATATATATATATATATATATATATTATATATATATATATATATATATATATATATATATATATAATGTGAAATCGTTTATAATTTAGTATACGTCATAACTAGGGCTCGGATTTTTATGACCTAAAAATCCTGAAATATGACATGCAAATATGACCTAAAAAAGGCAAAATATGACCTAAAATATGCTAAATATGCCGAAATATGACCATAAGGTTTTTCTCATTTATGAACCAACAAAAAAAACGTAAATTATTATTGTTTGCATGTTTTACGCATTACATAGTAGTCATAGTACCTACATAGTAGTAATACTTAACAAAGCATGTATAAAAACACTTACCACATTTATTCTTCAGTTTTCATTGTTTGTACAATTGCAACCGACAACAACATGCATTTTTAGAGTTTCAAATTTGAACGATCGTCGATTGTCACTGAGAATTGTTTTATATTTTGAAAACTTCGTTCTACATCACATGATGTCATAGGGGCAAATCTAAATAATGTCAGATCATTTGCTGAAAGTTCAGGTTCATCCTCTTGAAATGTTGCATGTTTACCACTAAGTATGTCTGCAATTTTGCACAATGAGAAATAACCAGAATTTCTATGAAGAACACTTTCTAATTTTACTTTAATCCTGTTGCTTACTTCACCACGTGATCCATTTATTTCTGTTTGAATTTGTTTCACAATATCTAATGCATCATAAAGTGCAGTCCCTTCGCTTTCCAGACGTTTTATTGCTTTTGAAATTGCCGAAAAGTTTGACTTTATATAAGTCAGATTTTGTGATAGTCTGGTAGAAAATAAACTTTGCACTGCTTGTATTGATGTTGCATCGTCTTTGTCTAGGGCATTAAATATTTTAATTAGTGTTGAATAGTTATCACAGTAATACTTTACAGCGTCCAGCCATGTACCCCAACGTGTAAGGATAGGTTGTGGAGGAAGTGGTAGTTGAGGAGCTTCTTCTTTGAATTTTTGTACTCGAAGAGGAGCCTTGATGAATATTTTTTTCCCATTTGAAATAAGCTTGTCCACATCAGGAAAATTACCTCGAACTTCCTCAGCTACTCGATGCAGTGCATGAGCAAGGCAAGTAATATGGATCAATTTCGGGTAGAGAATTTGATCCATATATTAGTACACCAGAACGTTGAGTACACCAGAAAATATGCAAAATATGACCTAAATCTCCAATTTCAGGCAAAATATGACCTCATCAAAATTATGGTCAAAATATGCATTTATATGACAAATAAAAACAGCTTAAAATTGTTCAGAAATGCTTGAAACATGTAGAAATTAACTTAAAACTGAAAATATGCTTCAGGAAAAAAATATGACATTTCATGAAAATCCGAGCCCTAGTCATAACATTACAAGTAAGTAACATATCCTTTACAGAATAGCATATCATTTTCGCTGTATATATGTGTGCGTGCGTGCGTATATATGTATGTATGTATGTAAGTATGCATGCATGTATGTATGTATGTATGTATTGTATGTGTGTGTACGTGCGTGTGTGCCTGCATGCATGCATGGTATATATATATATATATGCGTGTGTGTATATATGTATGTTTGTGCTAATAATTATGCACTACTAATACCACTAGCTTTATAGACATACCAAGTTTCACGTGTCGCAACAAGTTGCAGGTGATGCAAGAAGTTTCAGGTGATGCTACAAATTCCAGGTGTCGAAATACGTTCCAGTTGGTCCAACAAGCTTCAGGTGTCGCAACAAGTTCCAGGTGGCTCAACTGTCAGACGATACAACACATTTCAGGTAGTACAAACAAGTTCCAGTTGTCGCAACACGTTCCAGTTTGTGCAACAAGTTCCAGGTGTCGCAACAAGTTCCAGGCGTCACAATAATTTCCAGGATGTGCAACAATTTTCAGGTGGTACAACAAGTTCCAGGTGGTACAAGTTCCAAGTGTCGCAACATGTTTCATGTATCGCAACATATTCCAGATAACGCAACAAGTTTCAGGTGGTGCAATGTTGAAGGATACATTTAAAGAACTGTCAATAATGTACGTTCTCCGTTAAGGAGTTAAAGGGAGGCAACTCTTATTTAGGGTGGATTTTATTTACACTGCGACAAAAAACAACAAACAACAAGCCCTTACGGGATATCGAACTCCGAACCTTAAGGATATGAAACGAACGATCTAACCTCTCGGCGATGCATCAGAAAAGAGATTTGCGGTTAGGGAGTTTAATAAACAAGGAGGCAGAGATATCGCTACATTATTTCCTAAGTAACTAAGATATTGAGATATTAATCACTTAGCGCAATCATGCGATTTTATTGGTAGCTTGTCAGACTCAGTACATGCAATCAACCCAGCATGCTGTGGCTGCAGTGATTTGTTAGGCAATATAAATACGTTCAGTAGTTTGCCATTGTGTTCCAAACGGTGCGGATGCACAATTTCTGTGGCGAGATTCGAATTCGGTAACTTGGCCGTCACAGACGTTCCCTGTATCATACCGCCATTTAGCCGCTATTTCACTCTCACTATATATATATATAAATATATATATATATATATATATATATATATATATATATATATATATATATATATATATATATATATATATATATATATATATATATATATATATATATATGTGTGTACTGTAATTTTGCAATTAATTTGTCTTCTATTAGACTTCAAAACTAGGAAATGGATAAAACTAGAAATAACCGGAAAATTGTAAACTGATTACAACAGTTCTGTAGTCAGTGGGTATAATGGATATTTCTAGTTTTACTTTCCGAGAATGTCTGCTGCCCAAGTCCAGTTCGGCGGAATGAAAGTAGAACCATGTTGGATCACTAGCCTTTATGTTAATATACACTCTCTATATATAAATGTTGTATTTGCTTTTAACACTCTCCGTCCAACATGGAACTCGACAGCTGTCCCTACGGAAAAATCGTCTAGTGCTACACAAATGTATATTTATTTTGATCGTTATATAGCAGAGTCCCTCATAAATTATAGTCATGTAGACGCTTAAATTCATCCTTTAAGTTATGCTATTTGGCCTTTTCTGAGATTTTCATTTTCTGTTGACTCAAAGAATACACAAAGTTTCCAACGAAAGTCATGGAAAAAGTCAAATAGCGACACTATTGTAGAATGATTCCGAAGAGTTCACGTGACTATAATTGACGATCGACTCGATATAATTCCGAGTTCCTGTCTTATAGACCTATAAATGGGAGCAAAGAATAAGACTACTGCCACCTTAAAGACAAATTGTAACAGATAGCTAAGTAGGTTGCACATGAGGTTGACTACTCCACTCAATGATCTCTGTTGTTGCTACATTCAGCATGCCTCAAATTTACATGACATGTCACGACAAAGTTCCCTCGGCAGTAGACGATTGCTCAAATTTTGTATTTATACCTAACAATCACGTTAAGTACGACGGCAATCTTGTCATCGTTTAATCCTGATTCGATATAACATCATACAACCTGGCGTAGGGAACAACAATGAAAAAACGCCATCGGGGCTATCATCCTCATCATCATCCTCATCATTATCATTACTACCATTGTCATCAATATCACAACCACCACCACCAAGACTATTACTATCATAATCACCGCTACCACCACCACCACCACATCTTCATCAATATCAGCTGTGAAACATGACATGTGGTGACGAATTTGACATCTAAGCTGCCGATGATCGTCAAACTGTCGTCGATACACAACCTGTCTGTTGTCAAAGATGCACTTAAGATGTTCTACAAAAAAGTACAAAACATGAGAAGTAAAAAAGACACGAACAAACACAAATAATCAACAAATAACAAGGCAGCATACTAAATAGGCCCCAAGAAATCATGGTAAGATGGAAATTACTTCAACCAACTGTTAAACTTAAAGGAAGGAGAAGTGATCATAACAAGAAATATAATAGAAGAAGACCTAAAACAATACATCCTAACATCCGAAATTGAAGACGCAGTTAAACGTGCACTAAATAACAAAGCACCAGGAATAAACAGCATACCTATAGAACTAATAAAAATGCTAACAGCGACAAGTATAAAGTGGCCACACAGACTGATCAATGTAATATGGAAGACACAAAAGACACCACAGAAGTGGAATACAGCTGTGATTGTTCCCATCTGGAAGAAACAAGGCAGTAATATGGACTGCAATAAGTATAGAGGTACATCGCTCTTAAGCCACATAGGAAAAATGTATTGCAAGATAATAAGGAGAAGGATGCGCTCATATATTAAACTACGCTCATCAACACACTAATGGGCTTTCAAAAAATAAATAAAAGCTGCACAGATGCAATCTTCGACCTCAAACAACTTTCAGAAAGAGTGATAGAACATAACCAAGACTTATATTTGACGTTCTTGGACCAAGAGAAAGCTTTTGACAGAGTAGATACAGCACAACTAAGGATAACACTACAGACATATGGATTTCCCCAATATTTGATACGCCTATGTAAGAGCATATACGCCAATAGTCAATGCGCAGTGAGAACGAGCACAAGTACATCTGATAATTGTCAAATATCACTCGGGTGTTAGACTTGGATGTGTACTATCCCCCTAATGTTCATAACATATATAAATAACATCTGCAAAATCAGCAAAGACAACGGAAGGAAACAATCTGAATGATAACTTAAACGAACTACTATTAGCAGATGGCCACGCACTAATGTCATCAACAGAAGAGAAACTACAAAAACAACTAGATAGATTACATCAAACATGCCATACCTTTAACATGAAGCTAAATATAGAAAAGACCGAAGGTGACATAATTCACATACCTAGGAAGTAATATAACAACAGAGGGCAGGAGCAGCAACGAAATATACAATAGATGTAGTAAAACATACCAAGCACTAGGGCAAATGACACCAATCTTCAGAAAAAAAATGTAGATTAAAAACATCAAAATAACACTATTCGAAACGATTATTATTCCAAAGCTGTGATACCAATGCCAAATATGGACAATGACAGCACAACACAAACATAAACTTGTGACAGAGACAGGGTGAGGATTGAGGACATTCAACAAAAAACCGGCTCCACCCCAATCTTGGAATATATTAAGAGACAACAGATCAAATGGTTTGCACACATCAGCAGATTACCATCAGACAACATACCACAGTAAACTAAGCTACACAGATACACTGAAGGCATACCTAGAGGGCGTCCACGAAAACGACGGACCACTGAAATAAAAGAGGCTACAAACTCCACAATATACTCAGCATACAAGAGAGCAGTCTCCAGAAAACTCTCCTACCAAAGACGCTGAAAGGCAACAAAGGGTTTAGCGAATAGATAGATAGACTGTGGATTTTCCTATTTTAACAGAAGTTTGTATGTGCATAGATCCAACCAATATTTGTTTGCAAATTTTCTTGATTGTTGCTGATGTCTGCTTGAGATGTTCGTGTGCGCTTTTTGATGGGTTCTTTTTAAACTTTAAAAGAGCTTCCTTTTTCATTTCTATAAGGGAGAGGTTGCTTCATTTTCTTCAATCGGATCTTCGTTAGAGAATTTGGGTGTTCCGTACGATGATGCGGCGCTGTCATATATATATGTGTTTTCAGGCTGTTCCAGATGTTATCTACGTTTACTTCATTCTCTGTACATTTTTATTTTTCTATGTCCAACCATGTAGTGAATTCTTTACAAAATAGCTCTTCCATTTATGGGTTCTGTACCCGTGGAACGATTATTGTGGGTCTTGCTGGTTGGCGTAGTACGTGGTATGTCTTAGGTTTTATATTTATTTTTCTGATGACTAGTGCGTGGTCTGTATTAGGGTCTGCACGATATGACTGTAACATAAAGAGAACAATGGAAACCATAAATAAACACGATAGTACAGAATGTAATAACACATCAACCGGCATAAATAAATACGATAGTACAGAATGTAATAACACATCACCCGGTATAAATAAATACGATAGTACAGAATATAATACATCAACCGGCATAAATAAATACGATAGTACAGAATGTAATAACACATCGCCCGGCATAATTAAACACGATAGTACAGAATGTAATAACACATCAACCGGCATAAATAAATACGATAGTACAGAATGTAATAACACATCACCCGGTATAAATAAATACGATAGTACAGAATATAATACATCAACCGGCATAAATAAATACGATAGTACAGAATGTAATAACACATCGCCCGGCATAATTAAACACGATAGTACAGAATGTAATAACATATCACCCGGTATAAATAAATACGATAGTACAGAATGTAATAACACATCAACCGGCATAAATAACTAAATATACACATATGGTGCTCACATATACGAAGCAAGCTAACGCATTCATTACCTTTATCACATTCACTAAATTCATTCACTCACTCCCTCAGTCAACTCACTCACTCTGTTCAAATTCACATCCTCACTCACTCGGTTAGCTTATAGCACTTTTACTCATTCCACTCTTACTCTCACTTCACTATGACTCACTGCACTCTCACACCCACACTTCACTCATACCATTCTGACTACACTAATTACACCTGAATGTGTAAGCACAACACACTTACCTTCTACTTACACCTGTACAGATATTTCACTAGTGAACTTGTAAAAACAAAACTATATCAGCAACATCGAACATCATTACAGTCAAACAGCGACGTACATATTCAACATCTCAAGTCATAGCAATCAATAACTATATGAATCATGAACATGGATATAGGTGCCACTACACACTCGCTAACTGCTTGTGAAATATTGTAGAGATATGTTGTTTCCATGTTGCTCGTGAGTTGCCTCGGCCCAAATGGGAAACATAAAATAGTCACTGTACCACCTGATATGTATGTCTTACGAGCTGACTAAGGTTGGGTTTGCGGCTGACTATCTCATCCCACCCCAAGATCTTCAATGTTATTAAGCCCGCTGAAGACGCAATCAATAAGTCACCATCAACGCCACTACCACCACATCACAATTGTTCTCCTCGCCATCATTAAATCTGCTAAAACCCATACATGGACTGCTGAGAGGGGATCAACCCATTTATCAGTAGCATGTTCCAAGATTGCAAAGAAAGTCACGGCAAAGTATCCTACGAACGTAGCACTCTGCAGTCACAATGAGTAAAAAGATCATCGTCATTTGTTCAACCTTCCGAGATCCCGCTAGAGTATGAGATAACTTTCTTGCAGTAAAAGAATGCCAGCGTCCACGGTGATGAGATAAAAGACAAGACTTTCATAATAGTATATCTACAGTTAGATAGAGAACCGGTGCATATACATTAGAGAATAGAGTCTACGTCGATGCTAATAGAATTTACACCTTCCTATCCTGCACTTGAGTCAAACATGATAACTGTTCTATAAGTGTCGCAATTTAGTCTATACTCTCTTTATCACAGGCAGAAACTCGCTGCAAGATTTATTTAAATATTTTTCATATCTATGGGTATATGTTATTCGTCCGTCGTAGTCTACAATGACCATTCAGCACAACTGGGATGATGATGATGAAGATGATTATGTCTGACGTGTGCCCGATTGTCACTAAGAAGTCTCATGCATGTCTGGTTTTGTCTACCATACTCTGAAAATGCGTGAGAGGGGTTTGTGAGAAAATGAGCAGCACTTGCCTTTTTTCTAGCACGTTTTTATTGCGCAGAATGATGTCTGAGATTCTCTGCATTTACTACAGTTAGTTTCTCCATCGATGAGGCCTTTACATGTGAATCCCGTAATGTTATTTACGTGATCATATGCAAACGTTGTGGTAAGCAATATATCGGTGAGACTCGCCTTAGACTGAGCGACCGCTTCTGTAACCACCTGCATGCTATCCAACACAGAACACCCACTCCTGTGGCTAATCACTTCAACGGCAATGGCCACCGTGATGTCCTTAACATTCAGGTCACTGCCATCAGATCCTGCACCACTGATTATAGATCTAGGTACGCCCTAGAAAATCGTCTCATTTTCGAGTTGGGTACCATCAAGCCATTTGGACTCAATTCCGACCACTCTTTCGCTTAGTTCTCGGTCGGATTGGTCTTTGTTGCTTTTATTAATTTTGTGCCGAAATTTACGTCATCGTTTTGTTCCTGTCGTTCCACCTGTATTATCGTCTTTGTGTACTTCCTGTTCGTATCCTTCCAGTATTTAATTACCATATTTCACTCGGACACGCATTCATTTCTACTTGTGGTATTTTTATGTTTGTATGTTATATGCGTATCTTGAAAAAGGCCTATTGGGCCGAAACGTCGACTGTGTCATGTGTATTGTCATTTGTATGATTATATTTTGTGTTTTGTTTTTTCTGTATGTACCATATTTATTCATGTTAACATCCGCTAGTGATAGTGTGTTAGTCGTCATCATTTAGGACTTCATTACCTGTCTTCCAAGTGAGTATTATTTGCATTTACTACGCCAGTTCTGATTCTGCGACGTAAGTCAAGTCGTGATTCTGAGAAGGCAGTTGGATCTGTCTTGTACACGCTTCTCCTATTAATTTGATTAATTTGTGTCAATATTGATGTGAGTCAGTGATGTTTTAAGGGTGTAGTTAACGCTCCTTTTGTCCTCCGGCTTCGCAGGAGCTAGTCTGTGGTTCTTAATATAACAACTATTTTGGCAGACGATGATTTTTAACGCGGGATATGTGTCTTGTCTGGCGTGTCTGTGCATTCATCAACAAAGTGTGTATGCTTACAGACTGGGATTTCATCAGTATTTCACTGTCTGATATATTATCCCACTAATCCACACTTTCTGATTAGCACATTCTCATCGTTACAAGAATCGTTGTGTCAGTTATAAAAAACGATGATGATGATGGATGATGATGGTTGAATTATGGCTAACGCTGAATTTTAGACCATCATCCGGATGGTAATTAATTAATGAAAAGCACTTACATCACCAACGCGATCTATTTAATAACTTTATTTATTTCATCATAGCTTTTGACCGTATTTGTCATACAGGTCTGTGGAATAAAATGAGGGAGTTTAATGTTGATAAAATCATCCCCTTCGGAGAGGCACTACATAAATATACCAAAAGTGTTAATTTCAGATAAAGTTCTGAATTTTTCAGAACTAATGTTCTTTTTCGACAAGGATGCTTGCTTATGCCAACACTATTTAGTATCTACCTAGAAGCAATCATCACGAGAAGAGTGTTAGAGGAATTCCATTTAACAACATCGATTGGAGGTCGCTAAATGTATAATCTTCGCTTCGCTGATAATATCTATCTGATGGCGGCAACAACGGCAGAAGTACAAAGAATTAACAATACTGGAAAAATCTAGCAAAGCGTGCCAATTCAGATAAGATTCAAATTTTGATGAATATCAGTACTAATTTAGTCCCAACTAATATAACGCTTAACAATCGAAAGCTAGAAGAGGTTTCGTCGTTTACTTATCTCGGAGCACAGATTAGTTAGTTACTTTATTTCTTTGGTGCCAAGGGCTGCACATAGGGCAGAAGCCAGTATTTTCAAGCCTTATTGTTCGATCCACACAGTTGGGGTTCCTTGTGGTGTTAATACCCATTTCATTGCTTCGTTCTTGATAGTTCTTCGTGCTGTCCTGGGTAATTCATGTTTTCGTTTTCCTGTTGCAGACCATAACAGAATTTGGTTGGTAAATCTATTCTCGTCTGATCTAAGTACATGGCCTACATACTACCAGCATCTTCTTCTAATAATAGTTCACACATATTCTTGCAGAGATATGGCTCTTATTGATTCATTTGTGACAAAGTTTTCCAATCTATGTTCAGTATTTTCGAAGACATTTATTCTGAAAATTATCGAGTCTTTTTTTTCCTGTGGTTTGATTGGATTCCAAGCGTTCACATTCGTAGGTTAGTACAGGGGACAAGCAGCGTTTTGAAACGTTTGATCCAGATTAATGGTGATGGTGAATTAACAGATGAAATTAAGAAAAGACTGATAATGGATATTGCCGCAATGAGAAGATTAACCACCGTTTGAAAAAGCAGGATCATCACCCGTGTTAAGATAAATTTATATACATTTTTGGGTCAGTGAATATTTCTATATGGCCGTGAGAGCTGGACTTTAGCTGCAAACATAGAGAGAAGGAAAAATCCAGGTGTTTAAAAATCCAGGCGTTTACTGTTGTGTGATGTTCAAAGACTCGTGCGTTTTCTGTTTCTTGAACGGGGAACTCCGTGCACATCACATCGCTAATATTCTCATCGAGTTAGTTGGGAGCAATTGTTAACTGATCTATTTTAATATGTACGATGCGCCATAGTTTTCTTGTGTTTTTTATGTTCAGGAAATTATTGGTAAGTGAAAATTGTGTCTAGCAGACTCAATTACCTGTTAGCCATATTGAATGTTCTCTGTACCCCATGGTAAATAACAAAGTAACTGTGAATCACAGTGCCCATCTTTACCCATCTGCCTTAGTGAGTTAGCACAGAGCACGGAAGTGCATAGTACTAAAGGAGCAAACCCCACAGGAAAACCCCCCCCCCCAAATGCCTAGCGGGTTAGCACTAAAGTATATAATCTAAGTGAGTAAACCCTTATAGAAAATACGGCTGGGTAAATCCTTAAAAAACTCGATGGATTGAACCTCATGTGGTATCCCCTGCAGTTCTGACCTATTCCATGTATACTTTTTCCCTTGGAGTTCACAGTGGGAACCGAGATAGGCTTAATGCAAAATAGATAAAGCATTTTCTCCTTACATATCACCCAGGCAAGCAAACATGCAGCAAATCGCTCTATGAAAGACATATTTGGTCATGAGAAGTCCTGCTCTGCTCCATACCTTAACTCCAACTGATGCAATTTACTTCAGGCCATCTTTCAAGACTAATAAGGCAGAATAATGTCAAGGTATGCTACTAAATAACCTTTATCCATGTATTCACAATCAAGGATAATACTGACGTTATTAATGTTTGTCATTTACTCATATTATTATGTAACTACTGGTATGGTAAAAACTGTGAATTTTGTCAATTTATCTGTTCAGCTTGTACCATTCCATGACATTCATACTTGTCTGTTCAGCTTGTATCATCCCATTACATTAATACTTGTTTATTCAGCTTGTATCATCGCATAACATTCATACTTGTTTGTTCAGCTTGTACCATTCCATGACATTCAACTTGTTTGTTCAGCTGGTACCATTCCATGTCATTCATACTTGTCTGTTCAGCTTGTATTATCATATCACATTCATACTTGTCTGTTCAGCTTGTATTATCATATCACATTCATACTTGTCTGTTCAGCTGGTACCATTCCATGTAATTCATACTTGTCTGTTCAGCTTGTATCATCATATCACATTCATACTTATCTACTCAGCATGTATCCTCCCATCGCATTCATACTTTTCTGCTCAGCTTGTATCATCCCATCAATTTCATATTTGTCTTTTCAGCTTGTACCATGCCATCACATTTATACTTGTCTGTTTAGCTTGTACCCCTCCGTACACATTCATATTTGTCTGTTTAGCTTGTTCCTTTCCATGTCATTCATACTTGTCTGTTCAACTGGTACCATTCAATGCCATTCATAGTTGATTCGATTGCCTGCAATACTAGTGTATACACTATACTCTAATCTGCAGTAATAAGTATACATCATTTTATTTGCTTGACTAAATTTCATAGAACGCGTACATATCATTTTCACCTTGGGGTATCCCTCAGAATTTCCTCGACTAGAAATTAAATCACTTGAAACATGTCTATATCTGTAATTATGTCTCCTCAATAAAACTCACTGTCATTTGTAGTTCATATAGTGGCCAATAGAGCTTTGATTTTCATATAAAACTCAATAACAAACAAAAAAAACATTACATAAAGACCATAAAACTCAGATGACTTTGATTCTGATTTCATTCATGATCTCTCAAGTAGGCTTTTAATATATAATCTGAATACGCCAAAAAAATTGTACACACTTTCAGAAAGATATGGGATCTTATCTGGATGAGAAAGCATTTGTAAACACACTTGTAGGGAGAATGATGCGCAATTGAGCTCCTGGCACATTCTTATTTAACACCGTATCTAACAGATTTCTACCTTTTTCAATATGCAATGTGTATTTTCCTTATCAATATCTAATGTGTATTTTCTTTGTCTATATCTAATGTGTATTTTCTTTATCTATAGATATATATATATATCTCAGAGGTTGCTGTTGACCGAATCACAGAGTACGTTGTTTGTTTAATGGTAAAAACTCTGATATAACAAAATTGGAGTAACGTCCGCGGTTGAAAGAAACTTACGTCATCAAAAGAGGCCATTTATTATCTTTTAAAAATGTTCTATATCATTATTCGATGTGTATTGTCTGCATCATTGATGATTTCGCTGAGTATACATGAACTTGCATAATTGAAACATTTGATCAATCTCTATTATATAAACAATCATGAACATTGTAAACAAACATTATAAAAATACAAACACATTTGGAATTCAGTGTTGAGAAGGTAAGTTATTATAAAGCAATCTCGAATGATATGGGAGAAGAAAGACTTGCTAAAGAAGTAAACTATACGTTTTATATTTTTGATTGGAGTCTGGTTGCTATGAAAGCAGCCTCAAGAGAGAAAAAATATATTTGTTGTACGTGTCCTAATTTCATAAGCAAGGAAATCGCAACGTTTCAGAAATTAATGAGAATACCTAATAATAAATGGATCTATTTGCTTAAAGACATGTAATGCCATTTAGCAAGAATGAAACACATTATCGTATACAGACAAATTTGTATATGTATTACATATAAACTACAAAGCTAAATGTATTTGAATGAGCACATTAATTCAGTTATGCGTCTACATTTCCTTAGAGTTTTTTTCTAAGAGCCTCTCTTATTAAGATTGCCATTTATTGATGTAATATTGATTAAATTGGTAGAATCATATACTCGCAGATACATAGATAGATAGGTTGATGGGAGCGTAGGCAAACAGGTAGATAAATAAATCAATAGAAAATAGTAGGTGTGTAGATAGTAGATATATAGAAAGATATATAGATAATAGATCGATAGACAGACAGATGGGTAGGTACACACACACACACATATATATATATATACCAGCAATCATTAAAACGCACCACTTTGTTTTAAGCGTGGCAATGTTTTAATGCTGATTTTAAATACACAAAACAAGTAAATTTACTAATCTAATCCATGTATGGACTCCAATGTGCATTTTCTAAAAAGTGAACAAATTCAGGAACGTCACCGAAGAAATTGGTACTAGCAGCATGGATAGACCTTAGGAAAGCATTTGATAAGGTCTGGAAAGAAGGGCTCCTAAAGAAATTGCGAAATTGCAGGGTTAGCTCAAGAATGTACAAATGGGTAAAAGCATACCTGCATAATAGAAGAGCCAGGGTACAATTAGATGGTCGCAAAAGCAAGAAAGTCCTACTGCGTCATGGAGTCCCCCAGGGAGGAGTCCTGTCACCCACACTTTTCTTGGTTTACATCAATGACCTAGTTGCTGAACTACCATACGAGCCAAAGTGGCAATGTATGCTGACGACCTGGTGATCTGGTGCACGGAAGAACATGCGACAGTGGCCACTAAACAAATACAAAGAGCTATCGATGCCCTAACCTTATGGGCAAATAGATGGTGTGTCAGCATTAACACAGATAAGTGCAGCACTACACTCTTTACCCTCTCACCAAAACAAAAAGCCGGTCATATCAAGATAGACGGAGAGCTCTTGAAAGAAGACAAACAACCAACATACCTCGGAGTTACTTTTGATGATAAACTGACATGGAAGCAGCACATAAACAAAGCAACAACAAAGCCAGGAGGAAGTTAGCTATCCTGAGAAAACTAAGTGGAACCACATGGGAAGCCAGTGGGAATATACTCAGTAAAGTTTACCAGCAAGGCATAAGACCACACCTGGAATATGGTTCAGCTGCGTGGTGTCCTGCATCAAACACCACATTACAAGATCTAGATAAAGTGCAAAACCAGGCACTTAGAATAATGCTGGGAGCAATGAAATCAACACCCATAGCAGAGATGCAGAAAATGGGAAGAATGCAAACACTTGGCGAACGCAGAGACACAAAAGTACTAATTCAAGCGGAAAAGTTTCAGTGTATGCCAAGTCATCCAATGAAGGAAAGATTCCAAAACCTAGCAATGGGACGACTGAAAAGAAGCAGCTTTATCCATCAAGCTAAACGACTCCGTAGACAACTTACAGACCTACCTGAAGTTGACAGCCCCTTAAGGTCTGTACCAGAACAAACCCCATGGAGTGAAAGGCATGGAATGCCAATATACATTCAGACCCATGTGAAAGGAATACTAAGCGAGGACGAACAGAACAGTGTGCAGCGGAGGACAGTCACCCTCAGTTTCCTGGACGAGGAATATCCACAAGATATATGGGTCAGAGTATACACAGATGGGTCAGCACAGAATGCTGTGAGGAATGGAGGTGCAGGTGTATATATAGAATATCCACACAAGCCTAGAGATACAATCAGAACACCGACAGGAAAATTCTGCAATAATTATGATGCAGAAATCCAGGCAATTACTGTGGCAGCTAAAAAACTGCTGAACTCCAACTCTGACCTACAGCCTGTGGTATTCCTGACAGATGCAAGGTCAGTACTTCAAGCTCTCCAGTCTGGAAAACTAACAGACTTGAAAAAACTACTTAGCGAATTGTCTTACCAGTATAGGGTAACCATGCAGTGGATACCCTCTCACTGTGGAATACCAGGAAATGAAAAAGCAGACCAACTGGCTAAGGAAGGTGCTGCCGAAGATCAACCAGATATACCAATCACCTACCATCAGAAAAAACAGATGATCAAGTCAATAAGAAAGCCACAAACACCAACACAAGATGACTATCACATTATGAACAGATCAGAACAAGTTATAATTCTACGTCTCAGAACAGGACACAACCGACTCCGCAGTCACATGTATACAAAGTTCAAGATTGGCAACACGGCCATGTGTACATGTGGACAGGCAGTACAGAGTGCCAAACATATACTTCAAGAGTGTTCTGAGCATGAAACGCTGAGGCAGACATATTGGCCAGAGTTGGAATCAACACTGGAATCAAAGCTCTATGGGACACTGTATGAACTACAAAAGACAGTGAGTTTTATTAAGGAGACAGAATTGCAGATATAGACATGTTTCAAGTGAACGAAAGAAGAAGAAAGAAGGAACGTCACCTAAGCAGTTATCCTATACTAAAGTAACAAAAAAATCCCACTCACTTTTAGTAAGTCAGTAATACCGTGTATGACCCACTGTAGCATCAATACAAGTTTGGCATCGGCGTGTCATGCTATTGCAGTGTCTGAAAAATGTGTGGATATGAGATCCAATTCTGCAATGACTGTTCGCTCAAGATCATGGACATCGTTGATGACAGGCTGGGGGCCCTTCTGTTCAGTTCATACCACCCGTGCTCAATTAGATTCACGTCAGGATAGAGGTCAGACCAATCCAGTACACGAAAAGTTTGCTGAACTAAGAAATTCTTGGTAATGTTTGTTGTGTGAGGTATAGCGTTATCTTGTTGTGAGGCCCAGCGATATCTTGCTGAAAGATTCTTAAATCTGGATGTTTTTGGAAGAAAGGCACTACAATAGGCCTCAGTAATTGGTTAACGTAAATGTCAAAGGTAACATTAACTCAGAAAACCTGAAAAGGAAGAGGGTGGGGGTACGGTGGTTATAGGAGATTTCACGTCTCACACGTTTTTACCTTTCCTCCTCCATATCTTTCATGAATGACTACTCACGCATTCGCAAATCTTTCTCCAGGACGACGGCATTTGTGAATTATCCGATCAGCAAAGAGACATTAAACCGGCTTCATCAGATAAAATTATTGATCTCCATTCTGCCCTTAGGAGACGAATATTGTTATAGGTCCAAGCAAGGTCTATCGGCTCGGTGACGTCTATAGTAAGGATAATACGAATGCTGGGACGTCTGTTTTGCAAGCCAACGAACTGAAGTCTCCATCACACCGTGCTTGCGCTGACACGTCTCCTAGCACCAGGCGTAAAAGTTGATGTCTGAATTGCTGTTAAGAAGCGATTGAGCAGATGCAAAAATTAAATTTGGCGATCTTGAGCTACCGTTGTTACAGGAGGTTGGCCAGGCCTTGAATGGTCATTGGTTGTACCTGTAACCAGAAATCTCTCATTCAGCCTCACTATAGTGGAATGGTCACAATTAAAATGTCTCGCAACTTCTCTGGTCACCATACCACTCCTCAGCATACCAACAGCATGTCATCTTTCTTGTGACGAAAGTCGAGGCATTTTGTTATATTATTTTGCAAACACAAAAGCACACTTCATTTGGATGAAAACAAAAAGATGTCATTTTACTCCCTGATACTTTACTACTAATGTGTATGCCAAATTTCAACTTGATTTGACTAGTAATATGGCCATAATTCAGCAATTTGATGTTTTACACGTGAAGCACGCAAAATTGGAATGACAACCACAATAAAACATAAAAACATTAAAAGTTAACTTGTACACATTCACGTAGTT
>CM067299.1:78181684-78221902 GCA_034231615.1 Meghimatium bilineatum | reverse complement strand
AAAGTGACGATTATTTGTGATTACACAATAAACATTTATATATAATATATGAAACTAAAGATAAATGAATATACAATTATATTTGGATAAAAGTGTATTAGGTATTATTGATGTTAAAGAAATTATCAATAATTTTGTATGCTTTCTGCGTATGCTTTAATTTTGTATGCGTTTGTGTGTAAAAATGTAATTTATGAATAAATAAATACTGCTCACCAACTCATACAGAACGACTGAAACAAATTCTTAATTGTTCCATCAAAATTCTTTTGTGAACATTAAGAAACAAGTATCACTCTGGCATATATATATATATATATATATATATATATATATATATATATATATATATATATATGTGTGTGTGTGTGTTTACTTGTAGCCCGTAGCTCATTTAGTGAACCATATCATAATTGTTAAAATTAGTTTTGATGATCCCCCCCCCTCATCTTTGGTTCGGTGGTTGGTTTCTGATCCAGCAGTCCATGGGCTCATGCCTTTTGATTAAGTGCCCTTAAAATGTCATGATATTGCTGGGAAGTATGTGGATTTTCGGCCCACCTCGGCCAGAGTCAGAGAATAACTATCACACCTCCAGGAAAGTAGGTTTAAACCTATGCACTGCTCCGAGCCACTGCAGCCAAGATATGTATCACTGTGCTCATTTCCCGCCACCAATTGACTACTGGTTATGCCGAACTTCTCTATTGCTCCAAGCATGCAACCAAATTTTCAAGTCAAAAGAATTGTCACATCCTGAGTCAATGTGCCTCTATAATGGGCCTCAGCCAAGGGAAAAACAGTGCTGTCAGTTTCTTCCTCCCACAGTCCTGCGCAGTACATCTCTAGCTCCTTCCCAACCACAGAGTATTTTCCCAAATACATATAGAGCGATGAATTAGACGTATATGCTGCACTCCTTGGCAGCGCGTGATGATCCTTGGATTCTGCCACTCTAGAATGCCTCCTTTGGGAACAAAACATGCATCCATTAACCCACAACACAGCCATGCCATTGAGATCGCAACAATCACGCGTTTGTGTCATCTCGATTACTGAGCTGAGGATGAGATATTATTTGTCAGAAAAGATATTGGCTCTTCACAGCTAAAAGATTAACGACCACAAGAATTCCTTTATCTTCATCATGCTGCCAGTAGTCAAAGCTAAAGCTAAACTCTCCTCTTTTATAGTCTTTCATACACATATTGCTGTTTAAGCCCAGCATTGCGCACATTTACAACCCGATCAAACTTTAAAATCAATATTTCAATAAAATCAATAATGATATTGATTCGAAAATTGATTGGCCACATTGTACCAGAGATGCGATGTGATGTATTAATGGTGCATACAAATTCAAAGAAAGCATTAGAAGGATTTACCTATTAAATTCATATTGTGAAATGCGGTATTCGCAAGGCATTCGTGATGTGGTTTTCCTTGAATAATCATATGGTGAAGACATTCATGTCACATGTTTCGTTGTCCGGAAAAATTTTAAAAATAAGCAGCGCGATGACATATCTGGGTGTGTTTTTTGACAGAGTCTGAGTTTCAGGGAACATGTTGACCATGTTATCATTAGGGCAGGCAAAGACTTAGCAGCAATGAAGGTTATGGCTGATGCGCAGTGTGAGCAAAGGTTGTTATTTCTATTGTACCAAGATTTGGTGGTGACTGTGGTGGAATATGCACTGGCAATTCTGACTCTTAGCCAAACTCAGATAGAAAGACTGGACAGAATTCAGAATGCAGCAACGCGTATCATACTTGGGTGCACAAGAGACACATCGACAAGACCTATGCGGTACCTACTTGACTGTCCAACAGCAGAGCACAGATTACAAGTATTGTCGTGTCCGGGCGTACCTTTAAATACATGCAAAAAGGGAACACCCGTTGCATTCCGAAATACAGAAAGTTAAAGGCAGCAGATTTAAGAGAGGAAAGTCGTGAAATGGAGGTGTTGAGGATGCCATACAAAGCGGGTGCAGATTGCAGGATGTGGCAGCAGGTGCGGAACGCATAAGTCTACCCACAGATTTCGAAACTGGTTTGAGAGTAGTAATATCACTTAGCAGGGAATGCAGAGAATGGTGTCCCACAGCTGTGGAGAAAGAAGTGCAGGCTGTGGTCAGTGAGAATGCCTAAGAGGAGGATGTGACTATATACACAAATGGATCTGCGATTAGACATGCTTGGGCCTTCACAGCTGAGTGCGCAGGTAAAACGATTAGGAAGGAGAGTGGTGCATTTGCGGTTACTACAAGTAGCATGACCATGGAGACTATGGCGGTGACCAGTGCATTTGAGTGGGTATGCACACAGAAGGTAACACAGGACTGCATCTTGAGTGACTCTATGAGTATGATTAGGAAGGTACAAGTGAGTATCGTTCGCGAACAGTGGATTGAGGCCTTGAGAAAGGTAAGGCTGAAAGTGGTTACATTTATTTTCGTGCCAAGACATGTGGGTGTTCGAGACAATGAAAGAGCAGATCAACTGGCGTCATGCGCGATTCTGGCACAGGGTGATTGGGGCAATGGATCGAGCTGACGTTTTGAACTCCTTAAGAGATATAGCTCGCGAGACTAGTGTGGATGATGATTCCTATTCAATGGCCAGGATTAAAGATCAGGGATTGAAATGCGGTGTTGCTAGAAGTGAACATTGTGGAGGGCGCAGAAGAATGGTGATCAACCAGCATAAGAATGGTACTGTCAGCAGAAGTGTAATGGTGGACACGCTCAAGGAGAGATCGGAGCAACTATGGACGTGTCTAGGTTGCGGTGATATGATCTGACGACTAACTAACACATTTAACAATTGCTGTAAAACAATGCCATTTACATGATATTCCTTAATAACATTTAATTATTACTACAAATATAAATAACAACCAAATCATCCATGTATTTATTCTACTTCTTAACGGACAACAATATGTTATTCAAGTGCGCAATGATTTTTAAGACATAGTGTATATTTCCTATTCGCTCTGTCTTTCTCTCGACACCTACTTTTACTTTTTCTCTATGAATTTGATCAAATAGATAATCTGAAAAATCAAGAAAGTGTAATGTTAACCTCACTGGCGTATGCAATCCCTAGACAAGAATACTACACCTTCCACCCCTAAAAAATTAATAGAATTTCTCGACTGCTTATGCATGACAATCCCTGGAGTCTTTGCACTTGTCATCAATAATTGCGTTCTATTTTTAAAAAGAAATTCAAAATATGCCAACGTAATCAGTCTAGATCTGGTGCCAGCGATAAACCGGGTAAACTTCCAGCTGGAAATGAACATAAATACTTTGTCACGTGAAGTATGAACACATATTTATGAAGGTTGACAATTAGATAACTGATGATATAATGCATGTATTGAACGTTTGTGATGTAATTGTATAGAAACTCCGTGAGTACAAGCAATGGTGAGGCGTCCATGTAAGCAATATAAGCAGTTCTCACGCGTTTAAATTTGAATACGAGTATTTCTTACAAAGTAACAAAATGAAGTATAAAATTATATCAATCAGCGGTCATTTTTGCTTATACGTCTTGTCAATATTAATATTTGAGTAGTAACCAAAAGTTCGCAGGAAAAGATACAAAAGTAAAAGAGCTTATTTCTGTGACAAATTCATCTTATTTATAAGCATTATCTTTGATTGCTCACAACTTTCCATAATACAATGTATTTCTTTGATGTTTCTTCAACATATGAATTTTCACACTCAATTATTAAAATAGTTGTAAACAGTTCTGAAAACCGTTACTTCAGTGCAAGTCATTCTTAATTTGAAAGATTTTGTAAACTGTTATGACTTCTCCTTTTTGAAATGTTCATGCATAAAACCTATTACAGCATTCGACAAAAATGTAATTGTTTTATGGATGTTTCGTTGTTCGTTAAATCTTTTTGTTCCAGAAATTTCACAACTACATTTAAATTACTTATTGATTAAATTGTAATATTTGTCACCAGACCGCATGTGATGTAAAATATATATACTACATTCAGAAAAATGAAAAAAATAGTTTGTGTAATAAATATGACATTGTCATTAGAAGTGAGAGAGTTATGCAGTGCAATATAACTCCTATACTAACATATGGATGGGAGCCTTGGACAATAAACCAATTGGAAAGTGGGAAATTAGAAACAACAGAGATGTGGCCCTATAGAAGAATGCTGTGAATACCATGGACTGCCAAAAAAAAACAACTAATGTGGAAGTGTGAAAAAGTCAAATGTGGTAATCAATAATATAAGAAACATAAAATCTTCATTTTTTGGCCACTTCATGAAACAGGCAGGTTTGAAGAACTTAGTTACAACAGGCAAGATTGTAGGCAACAGAGACAGACGGCGACAACGTGAGAAAATATTAGACAGGTTGACAACCTGGCACGGCATCGAAACAACAACGTTCTTGATATATAATACTGTGGACAGAGAGCTATGGAGAGCCATAATCACCTACGCCAGCTGGCATGGCACCTGATGATATATATATATATATATATATATATATATATATATATATATATATATATATATATATATATATATATATATATATATATATATATATATATTCAGTAATATATATATTGATATGTTCTACATGGCTGTGAGGTTAGAGCAATGGTTTCAGAACAATTAGTTTTAGAGCTCGAATCCAGTCAGAAGTGCTTCTATCTGTTTTCATAGGATGCATGGGTATCTTGTAAGTAAAATTTGCATGCTACAATGAAGTAAAGACGTCCAGATATATACGTATACGTGTAGTTGCGAGGACGGCTTCCTGGAGAACGCCTGCCAGATGACAGATTTCTTTCGTTGTCGCCTACACCCCGAGAGAGTCCTTAGGTCTTCCCTACTTCGAGTGTGTAGCCTCTCTCGCCAGGACACTCGGAAGTCTTCCTCTTCTGACAGGCTCAAACTTGTTCTCACTTTTCACCTCCATAGTGGTGATGTTCGTGTCATGCTTCGTCACCTTCCTCTTCCCCAGTCTGATCCCGAGTGTTCTGTGACCCCCACTTGTTGCTTACAGACGAGACAAGAACCGTAGTTATCTACTGGTCCGGAGTCACCTCCAGCCTGACTTTCCTAATCATTTCAGCACCATAAGCTGCAAACGCAGCAAATGCTACACCTGTGTCATTGTTACCCATACCAGGTCTGTCACATTCCCTAAAACTCCCTTCACCATTGAGTAGAGCTTCACATGTGTGTCCCACAATGTCATCGATGTCATCATATGGAAGCATTGCGCCATGACATATATAGGTGAAACTGGAAGGAGGCTTGCAGAGACCGATTATGTGAACATCTGTATAGCATAAAAAAACCATTTGCGTTATCCTGTAGATGTCAACTTCAATGGCACGTTGTGGCGCCCAGCACATTCAAGTTGCGGTCATTAAGTCGTGTTTCTCTGATGACCGGACCTGTCTTGTGTCTGAGAACCGCTGCATTTACCAATATGGCAATCTTAAACTCGACGTCATAAATGAGCGCGTTACTCATGTATGATTATAGTTGTTCCATAGTTTCTGTTTCGTGTCACAAGTATGCAGTCATTTTTGTATATTCCTTGTCCGGAGTCGTTTCACGTCTTCCGGTTAATCTACATTACACAGATCAATGTGAACGTCCATAATCCATAATGTTTGTTTTCTGTTGTATATTTTAACTTTGTTATGTTTTTTGTCTTGATAAAGGAGTTTTGGTCGAAACGTCGATTGGTGTGTGTTATTATCTGTGTCTTTAGTGATTAGCGAAACTTCATTACCCAATTCCTGGATTAACCTCTTAGATATATACGTCTTAGATATATACGTATATATATCTAGATGTCCATGGATAAATTTGGCGTTGGTGTTTTTTTTAACATTTATTGCTTACATATGGAAGATGGTCACGCCACGCCCACTGGGTAGGAGTAATAGAGGATGTTTTTTTTTAGAAAAAAAAATATTTCTTGATAAGATAATAATATTAGAAAAAAAAACCACCATTGACGATTAAAACAACATATGTCCGTAATGTTTAATAGTTACTTATTTCTATGAAGGTTTACCTGTCCTGTTGTAAGCCATTTATAAATCACTATATACATGTTATTATTTTATCGGCATACGGTCAAGGAGGTTGAATGTAAGTGGCGACGGTAGTGGGCGTGATGGCGTAAGAAGATTAAGCGTTAATTATATGAAACGCAGTCGTCTATTTAAAAGGTTTTTGAATAGCTTTATAATATTCGTTGAGTACTCAACAAGCTTGTGTTGTAAACGGGGGGTCCGATTTGCTGCATTTCGTTCCTTTGAATGTAAACATCTAGTCCATACTAATATTCAGTAGTAGTTCAACTATTTAATGTTAAAGTGGTGGTCCAGATTGACTTATTTACTTCAGAACTGATCTAATTTTGTGCCATATCCCATACAGTAAGACTCCTAGTAGAAGTATCACACCATTATTTTGAAAGGAATTAGTTATTTTACCTTCTGAATTATTTGTGTTATAATTTTTCGTTGATGCCTCAGAGGAGTTGATAGCTATTGACTGTAAGTGGCCGGCATCAAAAGTACAGAAATGTACTCTAGAGCTCTTTTATAGCACTGTGTCTGTATGCGTCTGAATGCGTCTGTATGCGTCTGTATGCGTCTGTATGCGTCTGGGCGTTGTTATTATTTATCAGAAATGAACAATACAAGTTATAGTGAAAACGATTAATTTTTCTAACGACTAAACATGTTTGTTTTGGTGAATAGAAAGTGGAAGTAATTCCACACGCAATAGCATTTGGGTTAATATAAAAATCCGTTATAGTGAACCGCGAAATATAAGCTTATCGATGTATTATCGATTAAAACCTAAACCAGTGTATTCATCCGGTAGAATGTCTTTATTTTGCCTATCGATAGGTCTATGTTCGGAAAGAGTGAGTACGACAACAAATGCGTTATTAAATTAGGTACAAGTATCAGTGCTAAAAAATAAAAGCTGATAAAAGAATAAAGAGAGAAACTTAAATCAGTGAAGAAAGTGATCAAATTGAAGAAATATAATGAAACTACTTGGAATAAGGTAATGGTATAAAATAAAGATAGGTGAAAATGTTTCTGACATTTAGCTATAAGTCTGTCTTCTTATCTAATGCGTCCAGAATTACCACGTACTGTCAGCGCACAGAATACACCAGAGACTCCGTTTTTTATACTACGAGTATATATAATTTGAACAATAATATATAAAAGTCTACAAGCAGACTGGAGAAAGCCGAATATTATATAATACTTATAATACTTGTCGAACTGTATTATATAATAATACGTTTCGGGAGATCTGTTAGAAATGTGTAAATTATAGTTTTAACTAATCTATGAAAACGTATAATTTTATAATAATTAAATATAATTAAGTATTGGTAGCTGATTTATGCTTTAAATTTGTTTTCCCGCTATTTTTACACCATATTTATAGCAACACTGAGTATGACAAAAATGATTTAGGAAAACATAATAAAATAAACAAACTATTTTGAGCTCATTTTAAAGGACCTGACACCTTGGTGAAGATCTTTCTTGAGGGTTAGATGAGGAGAGGCGAGTCAAAGACTGAGAATATTTGAGGTCGGCAACCGCCAACTTTCGATGACAGACGGCACATGATGATACTATGGTAAACATTTCTGTTGTGACGTATTTTTTAATTTCTCTCACGTCATCTAACTTTTTATTCTACATTCTCTGCGTAGCTGCACTGGAGAACTACATTGATTACTTCAATGTTATTTGACGCTCTGAACATGACCCGATACAAAACATGATATTTAGAAGCAGCTTAGGTTTAATAACTAGTATTACTTTGTTGAGCACTCAAGATTTTGGAGAAATATTATATATATTAGATATGATAGTTATAAAATATAGCATAAACTGTTAACATTTAGCCTAGTTCAGAGTTCATAAAATCTGTGTCTGCGATGTTGGTAGCAGTAATACTGATAATTCTGTGTTATACCAGATTCAGTCTTATCAGAAGCAGGAATATATAGTTGATAAAAGTGTTATTGGTCCTCCTTGCTCAGCAAATTACGACAATCACTAGTTGCTTCTTGTTAGTCAACACATGTGTCTGTTCAATAAAATTTCTAAGGTAGTGTAGGCTTTCTCTATGAAATCTAGATCTAGTACACACACAAATTGACCATACAAGGATAATATATTCCTCTACATAATCAGCAAATCTTCTTGTTTCCTAAGAGAATTACATTTAGTTACTATATCTTTAATACTTACCCCTAGAACGTACTCATGTGTTTGCACTAACTTACAGACAGAAACGTTACTACTATTTTACTTCACGAAAAACTGTTAATAATTTGTAACTTGCAAACACTTTAACACATTTAACAAAAGTGTTATTACATTTTAACTTACACAAAATTATATATTTGTCTATTAATTCACTTGAATTAAGTGAAAGTGAGCTGGAATGAAAATAAATGACGGCTGGTTTTAAAAAAGTCATTGTTTCCAACTCGTTTTATTAAAAGTTAAATCCTATTTAAGTAAGGTTACGGTTTTTTTCACAATATGGCCTATGTCCAGTAATAATATTGATTTCCAACTTCAGACATTAGATCACTTTGGTTGTATAAGTGCTGATGATCTTAGAAAATATGGGATATCGAGGTTTAAATAACTCTATCAGTACAAACTTTGGTTTCAGTCAAATAGACCATACGTTATTTCGCGATATTGAACGGATTCCATTATATAATACACATGTTTCAGTTTTAGCCTTTGAGATCATAGCTCTGTTGCAGATTATCTATCAACTATCTGAGATCACATTATCCCATATGATTTAATTTGGTTGAAATAAAAAAGAAATATCTTTATAATTTTTGACAAAACGAGTTGGCAACATTGGGTGGACCGCTATTTTTCTCAAATTAATTCGGGGAGACAGAAAACTATCAAAATAAGTTCATTTAGTTACATACATTTGAATATATTTTAAGTTACTGAAAATTCATTAATTTTCAATGGACACAAATCGTTTTACGTCTACTTCAGCGTTCAATCTCAAACTAAATCAGCTACAGACGTTTGACTAAAGTTGAACTTACATGTGCATAGTACGTATTCACGTACGGAATTGTATTCCAGTTTAACGTACAGATACTTTACTACTTTTAACTTAAAGAAACATTCTTATACTTGTACACAATCATTGTTTGATTCTATAGCTTAGAGTGGTGAGCGCATCAAGGCACGGCAAAGGCACCTTGCCTAATTGCTGCTGAATTTATGTGGATGTTACGACAAAGTAATGTCTTGGCTAGTGACGTTCTAAGCAATATTGATGTTCATGTGTTCTCTAAATGCCAAAGTAACTCATATTGAAATATATAATGTGTATATACTTATACAAACATGTGCATCTATTTTCTTGGAAGTTCCCCATGGCACATATGCCTGTATCTGTAACTCAACAATTTCTTTGTTATACTGTCTTCTTCAAATGTATACATAAGGTTCAAAGTGATCATGGTTCCTCTGTTATTGTTCTTCGCCATGTGTTATACGGTCTTTAAGCTTGGCCCCCTTGCCTTGCATTTCTAGTTCACAAAGCATCTAGTAGACTAATATTGTCATTATTTGTTTATGGGGGTGCCTCATGTTGATCGGGGAGCTCGTCAGCCTTGTTGATAGTGAGTTTGCTTGTTGTTACCATGTTACAGCGTGTAAGGTTCGAAACCGCGTCCAGATAATAATAAAAAATGTCTTACCACTCCTCCAGTAGACTCAGATGTAAATGAGTACCTGACGTATGAGCTAGGAAAGGTAAAGTCAGCAAGGGAGGGAACTGGCCATTCCCCCTAATAGTTGCTGCGGCTTAGCACATAAAGAGTTATCTTTATCCCCAATTCCAGGTTACTGTAATATGACATACTTTACCTTTATATGTTGATATATATTTTCTTTATTTTACTGATGTCTGTATACAAATTGAGAATTGGAACATTCTTCTCACAGTTTGACATCAACTCACGTCAACTGATGCACTGGGAACTGAAACATTCTTCTCTCAGTTTGACATCAACTCAAGTCAACTGATGCACTGGAAACTGTAACATTCTTCTCTGAGTTTGACATCAACTCACGTCAACTGATGCACTGGAAACTGTAATATTCTTCTCACAGTTTGACATCAACTCACGTCAACTGATGCACTGGGAACTGAAATATTCTTCTCTCAGTTTGACATCAACTCACGTCAACTGATGCACTGGAAACTGTAATATTCTTCTCTCAGTTTGACATCAACTCACGTCAACTGATGCACTGGAAACTGTAATATTCTTCTCTCAGTTTGACATCAACTCACGTCAACTGATGCACTGGAAACTGTAATATTCTTCTCACAGTTTGACATCAACTCACGTCAACTGATGCACGGGAATTGAAACATTCTTCTCTGAGTTTGACATCAACTCACGTCAACTGATGCACTGGGAACTGAAACATTCTTCTCTGAGTTTGACATCAACTCACGTCAACTGATGCACTGGGAACTGAAACATTCTTCTCTGAGTTTGACATCAACTCACGTCAACTTATGCACGGGAACTGAAACATTCTTCTCTGAGTTTGACATCAACTCAAGTCAACTGATGCACTGGGAACTGAAACATTCTTCTCTGAGTTTGACATCAACTCACGTCAACTTATGCACGGGAACTGAAACATTCTTCTCTGAGTTTGACATCAACTCACGTCAACTGATGCACTGGAAACTGTAACATTCTTCTCTGAGTTTGACATCAACTCAAGTCAACTGATGCACTGGAAACTGTAACATTCTTCTCTGAGTTTGACATCAACTCAAGTCAACTGATGCACTGGGAACTGTAACATTCTTCTCTGAGTTTGACATCAACTCACGCCAACTGATGCACTGGGAACTGAAACATTCTTCTCTGAGTTTGACATCAACTCAAGTCAACTGATGCACTGGGAACTGAAACATTCTTCTCTGAGTTTGACATCAACTCACGTCAACTGATGCACTGGAAACTGTAACATTCTTCTCTGAGTTTGACATCAACTCAAGTCAACTGATGCACTGGAAACTGTAACATTCTTCTCTGAGTGACATCAACTCAAGTCAACTGATGCACTGGGAACTGAAACATTCTTCTCTGAGTTTGACATCAACTCACGTCAACTGATGCACTGGAAACTGTAATATTCTTCTCTGAGTTTGACATCAACTCACGTCAACTGATGCACTGGAAACTGAAACATTCTTCTCTGAGTTTGACATCAACTCAAGTCAACTGATGCACTGGAAACTGTAACATTCTTCTCTGAGTTTGACATCAACTCAAGTCAACTGATGCACTGGGAACTGAAACATTCTTCTCTGAGTTTGACATCAACTCAAGTCAACTGATGCACTGGGAACTGAAACATTCTTCTCTGAGTTTGACATCAACTCACGTCAACTGATGCACTGGAAACTGTAACATTCTTCTCTGAGTTTGACATCAACTCAAGTCAACTGATGCACTGGAAACTGTAACATTCTTCTCTGAGTGACATCAACTCAAGTCAACTGATGCACTGGGAACTGAAACATTCTTCTCTGAGTTTGACATCAACTCACGTCAACTGATGCACTGGAAACTGTAATATTCTTCTCTGAGTTTGACATCAACTCACGTCAACTGATGCACTGGAAACTGAAACATTCTTCTCTGAGTTTGACATCAACTCAAGTCAACTGATGCACTGGAAACTGTAACATTCTTCTCTGAGTTTGACATCAACTCAAGTCAACTGATGCACTGGGAACTGAAACATTCTTCTCTGAGTTTGACATCAACTCAAGTCAACTGATGCACTGGGAACTGAAACATTCTTCTCTGAGTTTGACATCAACTCACGTCAACTGATGCACTGGAAACTGTAACATTCTTCTCTGAGTTTGACATCAACTCAAGTCAACTGATGCACTGGAAACTGTAACATTCTTCTCTGAGTGACATCAACTCAAGTCAACTGATGCACTGGGAACTGAAACATTCTTCTCTGAGTTTGACATCAACTCACGTCAACTGATGCACTGGAAACTGTAATATTCTTCTCTGAGTTTGACATCAACTCACGTCAACTGATGCACTGGAAACTGAAACATTCTTCTCTGAGTTTGACATCAACTCAAGTCAACTGATGCACTGGAAACTGTAACATTCTTCTCTGAGTTTGACATCAACTCAAGTCAACTGATGCACTGGGAACTGAAACATTCTTCTCTGAGTTTGACATCAACTCACGTCAACTGATGCACTGGGAACTGAAACATTCTTCTCTGAGTTTGACATCAACTCAAGTCAACTGATGCACTGGAAACTGTAACATTCTTCTCTGAGTTTGACATCAACTCACGTCAACTGATGCACTGGGAACTGAAACATTCTTCTCTGAGTTTGACATCAACTCAAGTCAACTGATGCACTGGGAACTGTAACATTCTTCTCTGAGTGACATCAACTCAAGTCAACTGATGCACTGGGAACTGTAACATTCTTCTCTGAGTTTGACATCAACTCAAGTCAACTGATGCACTGGGAACTGAAACATTCTTCTCTGAGTTTGACATCAACTCACGTCAACTGATGCACTGGAAACTGTAATATTCTTCTCTGAGTTTGACATCAACTCAAGTCAACTGATGCACTGGGAACTGAAATATTCTTCTCTGAGTTTGACATCAACTCACGTCAACTGATGCACTGGGAACTGAAATATTCTTCTCTGAGTGACATCAACTCACGTCAACTGATGCACTGGGAACTGAAATATTCTTCTCTGAGTTTGACATCAACTCACGTCAACTGATGCACTGGGAACTGAAATATTCTTCTCTGAGTTTGACATCAACTCAAGTCAACTGATGCTAAGCAGAGGATTACTATTTATTGATAAGCATCTGTAATTTCTTTTTGCAATTTTTCACTTCCTTGATTCCTTATTTGGTAATTATTTGCTTTGGTTGTTTTTGCTTTAGAAAGCTCGACATGCAATTTTGTCATTTCTTGTGATTATATCATGTCATAGAAATACTGATTAAAAAAGTGAGGAAATTAAATCAAATGGCATATGATGATAAAAATTAATTAAATAATATTTCAATGAAGATACACCACTGGTCAGCTAATGTTAAGTCATGTTCTATGGAACAAAAAGAGAAAGTTCACATTTAAGTAGAATAATGTAGAGTTGTATTTTCATTAGTGTCATGTATATTAAAGAACATAACCGTGTATTTTAAAATAATTTTCAGTATGATAAATAATAGCTACACATGCCATGCATGTTGTAAGAGGAGGTGAAAACGACTTGAAGATGAAGTTGACTGTGCCATCTCTTAGTCCTCAGTTACTATGAAGACATGCTGAAATAGAATGTGCAAGACGAAAT
The DNA here is from genome assembly GCA_034231615.1 of Meghimatium bilineatum. NCBI lineage: Eukaryota > Metazoa > Mollusca > Gastropoda > Stylommatophora > Philomycidae > Meghimatium > Meghimatium bilineatum. Next base: position 78,208,387 of record CM067299.1, on the reverse strand, counting down.
GGAACAATTATCGCAGCCAAACTGTAAAGGATAACCCATGCATTCCGTTCTATTGACTTCTACTGCTAATCAACAGGACTGAGAATTAACGCTGAAGAAAAAGAACAATAAATATAAAAAGCAATGAACTCTGAACACAATATGAGAGTACTTACAGTCAATTGTTCTATTTCTCACATTAAATAAAATCAGACAAACGCATACATGTTTGTTTCACTTCTATACACAAATGTCAACAATGATAACATAAATAACAAGATAATTCTTGAACATTTGATAGTTCAGCATGGATCAAAAAAGGGAGAGAATAGTTAGAATGTTGATTGATACGTATTTTGTATTTGTCTTATGTTATCTGCCATTGATTTAAAAAACAAATAAACATTGTAATATATAAAAAGTTAAAAATAGAGATTGTTGACATATCGTGAGAAAATGTTATCTAGTCTAACATCGTGGTATGGCAGAGTCCACCGCGTTCCTGATACAAGATACTGGTAATGTTGTTCGTCCATCACAAGTGATGATGACCATTTGTTACATCCACTTTTGAAAATTTAATTTTAGTTATGTCCTTAATTATGAATTCGTAGATGGCTAATGAGCCCTATTCGAGCTGTAAATATCCTTGGACAGTTTGGACATGGAATAACGACTGTAGACGGATCTTGGTCTATCCGTGACTTTCTAGCTGATCTCCGCTGTTGAGCTGCTGCATTTCTCTTTTTTTTTCACAAGTTGATGCGCTCTTTTTTATTTTAGAACGCCATGTAGATATATTTTGTGCAAGTTCTTCCCATGTATCGTGGTCTATTTCAAAGGCTTTCAGTGAGTCCTTTAACGAGTCCTTGTAACGCTTCCTTTGGCCACCTTGAGATCGTATACCCTTCTCTAGCTCACCATAGAGAAGTATCGTTGGCAGACGATGGTCTGGCATACGCACCAAATGACCTGCCCAACGAATCAGTGTCTGCATCAGGATCGTGTCAATGCTTGGGATACCAGCTCTATCAAGGACAGTGGTATCTGGATACTGGTAATAGAGAGTTCTCAATATCCATGATCGCCTACGTCAATCAGCATGGCACATGATGACGGCGATGATAGGCAGTAGAGTAAGGAGATAATGGTAACGTCAAAAACTATAGAGTCTTATTAGGATGATCACATTTTCAACTGAACTTAAAATATTTAAAAAAATTACATTATCGACTCATCATTACAAAAAATGGCGCCAGTTTATGATGAAAAATTCAGTTTGCGGCAATGATGCTGACCACATATTTCTAGTTCTGCCGGTGATCAATGAAAGTAATATGTATCTTACACTGTTTTTCTAAATACACAGCAATGATATGGATGAGAAAAATACAATTATAGTGATGAAGTACAAATTGTGGGTATTATGACGAGAAGGTTAACAATAGTATCATTAGCAAAGAAACTAAAAATAATTTTATTTTATAAGTATAAATGAAATTATTATCATCATTCACTTCACAAGTCCATATGAAGGCTTCCTTACCCATCATCATTGTCATCATCAGGTGCCATTCCGGCTGGCGAAGGCGGACATGACTCTCCACCGCTCACTGTCCACAGTATTATGTATCAAAGTCGCTGTTGTTTCCTTGCCATGCCAGGTTGTCAAACTGTCTAATATTTTCTCACGTTGTCGCCCTCTATCTATGTTGCCTTCAATTTTGCCTGTTGTAACTATGTTCTCTAAACCTGCCTGTCTCATGAAGTTGCCACAAAAAGAAGATTACCTTTTTTTATATTGTTGATTAAGGTCCGTTTCGCATTTGACTCTTTCAACACCTCTACATTAGTTTTTCTGGCAGTCCATGGTATTCTCAGCATTCTTATGTAGAACTAAATCTCTGTTGCCTCTAATTTCCTACTTTCCAGTGTGTTTATTGTCCAAGACTCGCACCCATATGTTAGTATAGGGGTTATATAGCACTGCAGAACTCTCTTTCTCACCTCTAATGACAAGGTCATATTACACAGTATATTTTTCATTTTTCTGAATGTTGTTTTTGCCTGTCCTATTCTGCATCTTATTTCTGTTGAACGTCTTCAATCTGCTGTAATCATTGTACCTAAATATTTGAATTGGTGAACCTGTTTTAATACTATATCATTCACTTTGATCTTGCAAGGTGTGTTATTTTGTTTCTTTGAAATAACCATTACTTCTGTTTTCTTGATATTTAGGAAGAGACCTTTCTCTTTACTTTCTGTGACTACTACATTAATTAAATCTTGAAGGTTTCCCTCACTTTTTGCAATCAGAACAGTGTCTTCCGCATATCTCAAATTATTTATGTTATGTCCTCCCACTGATATTCCTGGGATATCTACTATTGCACGCAATAGTTCCTTACGCAGTCTTAAAAAACGTATCAGAGGTAAATAAAATCAGATCACTGGGAAACGTGTAATAAGCGATAGTTGCATACAGAAACTACTTATAACTGGAAAACTAAAATCACGGGAAAATTATATTGCGCCCCTTTTGAAGGATTATTTATGACTCCGCAGAAGCATACAATCGGTGAGGGACTCATATTCGTCAAACCTACTCCTTTAGATAATTTGCCGTTTTTTACAACAATCATCCAAGGGCACAGTTAATATTTTTTGCTGTGTCATTAGGTAGCGGTAGAACAAGTCTGGAGTATCATATCCTGTTAGTGCACGCTCGAGCGCATACCTGGACACGTCCATGCACTCCTGTCACAGTCTGGCTTCAAAGTGTCATAATGTTTGAAATCTACTAGGCTTTAAACTGTCTGAACGTCCATCTATCTAATCCGTTTGTACGAGAGAGTATTCTTCTTCTTCAGCGTTCATTCTGAAACTGCCGCTGGATCTTTCGTGTAGCAGGACAAAGGCCCAGCTGGATTTTCAGCCGGATGTAATCCAGAGAAGGAAATTGTTTGAGTTGTGTCTCCGTTTTATTTGCACCAATGGCCAGAAACAGCTGTCTTCAGTGGTGAAAGAATATTCAAAAGATGGAAGTCTAGCACAACACATAACTTTTTATGATCGTACTGTTTTTTCTATTTTGCCGTCATGTACATACGTGACTATACAAATGAATGGTACATCTGCTTGCGGCACGACGAATGAGTCTAAGTGAAGGTTTTAGCGGCTCATTGAATTCATATATTTAATGCTAGAAATTTTGCAGTTGGATAAAACCAGACATGGAGCACCTAACTGTAGCCTATGGGATACATCCAGACATGGAGCACCTAACTGTAGCCTATGGGATACATCCAGACAAGGAGCACCTAACTGTAGCCTATGGGATACATCCAGACATGGAGCACCTAACTGTAGCCTATGGGATACATCCAGACATGGAGCACCTAACTGAGGCCTAGGAGATAACACCAGATGTGGAGCACCTAACTGAGGCCTAGGAGATATCTACAGATATGGAGCACCTAACTGAGGCCTAGGAGATAACTCCAGATATGGAGCACCTAACTGAGGCCTAGGAGATAACTCCAGATATGGAGCACCTGAGTTCTAGGAGATAAATCCAGACATGGAGCACCTAACTGTAGCCTATGGGATACATCCAGACATGGAGCACCTAACTGTAGCCTATGGGATACATCCATACATGGAGCACCTAACTGTAGCCTATGGGATACATCCAGACATGGAGCACCTAACTGAGGCCTAGGAGATAACACCAGATGTGGAGCACCTAACTGAGGCCTAGGAGATATCTACAGATATGGAGCACCTAACTGAAGCCTAGGAGATAACTCCAGATATGGAGCACCTAACTGAGGCCTAGGAGATAACTCCAGATATGGAGCACCTAACTGAGGCCTAGGAGATAACTCCAGATATGGAGCACCTGAGTTCTAGGAGATAAATCCAGACATGGAGCACCTAACTATAGCCTAAGGGATACATCCAGACATGGAGCACAGACGCAGAAGTAAATTGTAAAATGGATGGAGATAAAGAAAGGGGAATAAGCATAATATGAACATACTGTGATACTTGCTACCTGTTGATTATATGGAATCTTTCATGAATTACGTCCACAATAGAAGCGGGAGGGCCTGTGATCAGATACACGTTTGACAGTTGTTGACAAATGGTTGGGAGGGGGTGAGGGTTGGCGAAAGTTGACGTCAACAATGCTAATTTTATATATCAATTTAATTATCTCAATTAGAACATTCTTTTAAAGATCTGAAAAACATAATTTTTTATTTTCGTATTATTCAAACACATTGGGGGGGGGGGGGGGAAAGAGAAATGGGTATTATTCTTACATAATTAAATTGGAAGGGGTTGGGGGTTTCCTGAAAAATTGACAGTTGGTAAGAAGGAGCAGCAAAGGGTCACAATTGACAAAATACGTTTATGTCCTAATTTATGGACAGATCCTTAGTAATAATAATGATACTTATTATTTGTATATTATAATGAGGAAAATATGCTATATCTGACATTTAACATGACTAAATATGACATTTAACATGACTAAATATGACATAATCTCGACACAGGATATATCAGTAATATACAATGCTCACAATATACGGGATAAACTTTCTCAACGACAACTGAAACAAAAACTCGTATCACAAATACAAGACATGAATATATTGATTGCCAATGTTCTGTTTACATTTCAACTTGGAATGAATTATTATATGTACACACAAACATTTACCTTACTTTAATGGAGTACACACATTCATTTTCATTTGTTACACCAATTACATAATGTTAATTGTATATATTAGTATAATAAATTATAAAGTATGGTTGATCTAGTCGCACTAAATTCTTTCACACTCATGTATTTCACTAATTAATAGTTAATACATTTAAAGCAGGGATGGGCCAAATGCAACACACCTGGCAGATTTTTCTGGCCCTTTAGGTTGAGTTAAAATTATTATAAGCACTGGTCCCTGAGCCCATAATATGTCAAATTTCATGATGTCGCATCAAAGCTGTAAACCACGATGCTAAGCCATGACGAAATAGTAAAGTATTACCTACAATCATTGATGATGCGAATTGAATGCGTGTGCAGAAATAAAAGACATTTGGAGAGATTGTGTCTGTTGGTATCGGTTCATGTTGTGACGAAATTGTGCGAAAGGGATTAAATATAGCAACATTTTGATTTACCATGCAAATCGTTAGAGACGACTAAGAACGTTAACGCTGCTAAGATGGATGTCATATCCGAGTCTTTTCAACATAGACTATTCCAGACCATTAAGATTTAGAGTCGTCTCAAAATATTGCTCATCGCTAAGTGCAGAAATATTCTCAAAATATTGCTCATCGCTAAGTGTAGGAATCTTCTCAAATATTGCTCATCGCTAAGTGTAGGAATCTTCTCAAAATATTGCTCATCGCTAAGTGTAGGAATCTTCTCAAAATATTGCTCATCGCTAAGTGTAGGAATCTTCTCAAAATATTGCACATACCTAAGATTTTGAGTCTTTTCAACATATTGCACACTGCTCAGATTTGGAGTCCTCTCAAAATATTGCTTATCGCTAAGAGTTGGAGTTATCTCAAAGTATTGCTCGTGGCTAAAAGTTAAAGTCTTTTTAAAACATTGTTCATAGCTTAGGATTAGTCTTCTCAAAATATTCCACTACGCTATGACTTGGAGCTTCTCAAAATGCTGCCCATCGCTAACAGTTGAGTCTTCTCAAAATATTGCACATTGCTAAGAATTGGAGTCTTCTCAAAATATTGCACATCGCTAACAGTTGAGTCTTCTGACCTTCAAAGAAAACTGGAGAACCTCCTCTTTCTTCATCAATTGTACACAGGAAACAAGCGATTCATTGCTGGTAAATTCTTGAGGATAAATAATAATCAAGCAGGAGCATGGTAGCTGTTGATAATTCGTTTCACCAAGTCTTTATATATGGTTATTTAAAAAATATCTTCCCTATTCCACTAGCAGATGAACATCCCATGTGCGCGCGCACACACACTTAAATTCACGCATACAATCACACTTCTGAGTCAACGCATTTACGTTTCATACACACAACAAACTACTTGCTAACATACACATACACGTCTACACAAACATAGTTCAGTTTCATGCACAGAGAAGTGACTTATTACAGAATAATATACCGATACTATGTGAAATATGTTGAATCGTAAGCTATTTCTATCATAAAATAGCTAAATCAGAACAACAAAATTCAAAACACAAAAAGATGTGAAATTCCCATACTGGTAATTATAAACGTTTGCTTGTTTTAGTATACAAATATTAGTTTGAATGTCCAGTCAAAAAGCGGTACTGTGTGTCAATATAGACATCACTGTCTCACATAATTATATTCATACAAATCTCAAATCTGATGACATCTTAAATGAATCTAAAAAAATTGAATCTCAAGTAATGTTAAAACAATCTAATAACAACAAGAAATGCTGAATAATCCAAACTTGACATATTCTCATGTAATGTTAAGATTAACAAATACCAAAATGAAAACATTCTGGTGAACTAATTATTGAATGTAATGTTGAAGTAACTTTAAAACATCAACATGCTAAACATTCTACTGAAATCTGGATTGGCACTCATCTTAAAACATCACTGAACAAGCTTATGATGTTTTCAATTAAAAAAAAAAACATACACAAATATATTGAATGCGTCTCTTATTTAATTTAAATTAAGTAAGAAAATATTAAATTTTTCTTAAGTGTCAAAAGAATTGAATTTTACTCCCGAATTACGTTTCTTTACTTTTATATGCTCTACTAAAGTTTACTTTACTTTATTTAACTATTACATTACTAAATCAATAATTTCTTTATTTTACCTCCCTTTTACTTTACTTTAATTTACTTTACTTCACTATTAATTATTTTTCTTACTTTCACACTACTTTTCCATTTTGATATTTCTTTACTTTATTACCCTTCGCTATTCTTTACTATTAAACAACATTACTTTTACATTGAGTTGAGTTATTATTCATGACTGCATGTAATCATCAGTGCACTATGAACAAGTCCATAGGTTCACCGATCACCGTCTCAATAAATCAGAGTGTAGAACCGACAGTTCTAATTTAATGCTGATTCAGGTATCTTCGTATATCTATTATGTTTCTTTTGACGGGGCTGGTACTATCGTTACAGCAATCTTACACAGTCTTGACAGCAACCGTGATTCACACTTTTGAAAAACTTCTGAACGGACAAGATCCATTAACGCGTAAACTATAGGAAATCGAACAATTGATGTACCTATCGTACCACTTAATGCAAGTTGAGTGAGTATCCATTCCTTCTCAGGAGCAATGCAAATAGGATTGCAGACTTGTCCGATGATGTCTTCTGTATGTCCCAATCACGATCTGCCCCTGTTGATCTTGGAGCCTTTCACATTATTCATGTCCAAATATAAATCTCGATTTACATAACTGTACTATAATTTACCCTGTTTTAATTCATTTTATGCTATTCTGCTTTTCTTTTTTCAGCGATATGTCTGAAATAGGTCACTTTCTTGGTAACGCATGTTAGCCAAAAATGTATAATATTAATTTTTGATTTTGTAAATATTAGTTTTATCTTATTAACAACAGCTAAATCCGTCTCACATCTAATCATATTGTCCTTGATAATATGTTTCATAGTTTCATATCTCATTTTCTAAGCGTAAAGTTATAACCATGCACTTCTAGTCGGTCGCCAATTTTTTGTAATTATAGAGCATGATTTCTTGGAATGATGTCTCCGAGAAAACGTACAAATTTGATAATCAAACTGATTCTATCAACTATAGTCAGCTGTCATGGGTCACCTAAATTAGATGCAACTCCAAGAACAAGCTGTTGGTCCATTTTAATCATATCATTTCTTCTTTCCTTTCTCGATATATAATTCACATTGGTAAAATTACATATTTTCTTGAATGACTTTTTCTGTATAAGGTTAATTTTACATAATATATTTTACTTTCACTGTGTCTGTTAATAAATCGAATAAAGGATCATAGCCTGACTTAGCATTCTTATAGCCTGTTTAATTATTTCATTACTTTAATGAGCTATATGTCTCATTCAAAGACCTTAGGTAGATATGACTGTCTTAAAAGAGGAGCTCTAAAAATGGTTGCCATTCAATTCGCTGTTGTAATTATTCTTTGTTTTATTTGAGGAAACCGATAACATATGTAGCTCAGTTTTTTTACTAATTGAAATATTAAATGTCAAATTCTATTTTTTTTTAAAGTGGGAGGGAAGTGCTAGGTTAGGGTATTTGAAGCCTGCATACATAACACCTGTAAAATTGTTTGTTCACATACTTAGATTAACAGTCTATTTGATTGTTAGTATCGATGTAAATCAGGGGTTCTCAGCCTTTACAGGCGGCGCCAAAATGTTGTCATCGTCGATGCCTAGGAGCATGTTTTAACTTACTTGGAGTGAGCACATGTCTTTACCAGAGCATTAAAGTGCTCGCAGGCATCATTGAACACTTCTGTGTCTTGCCTAACTGTAGTTGATCTATTTATCTATTATTTATTGTTATGTCTTTTCGTATTAAAGTTGATTTTATTACGTGTTTATCTCTTGTCCTATTAGAGTTGATCTTTCACATGTTCATGTTTTCTCTGATTGTAGCTGATCTATTACCTGCTTATTTCTTGCCTGATTGTAGCTGATCTATTACCTGCTTATTTCTTGCCTGATTGTAGCTGATCTATTACCTGCTTATTTCTTGACTGATTGTAGCTGATCTATTACCTGCTTATTTCTTGCCTGATTGTAGCTGATCTATTACCTGCTTATTTCTTGCCTGATTGTAGCTGATCTATTACCTGCTTATTTCTTGCCTGATTGTAGCTGATCTATTACACGATTATTTCTTGCCTGATTGTAGCTGATCTATTACCTGCTTATTTCTTGCCTGATTGTAGCTGATCTATTACCTGCTTATTTCTTTCCTGATTGTAGCTGATCTATTACCTGCTTATTTCTTGCCTGGTTGTAGGTGATCTATTACCTGCTTATTTCTTGCCTGATTGTAGCTGATCTATTACCTGCTTATTTCTTGCCTGATTGTAGCTGATCTATTACCTGCTTATTTCTTGCCTGATTGTAGCTGATCTATTACCTGCTTATTTCTTGCCTGATTGTAGCTGATCTATTACCTGCTTATTTCTTGCCTGATTGTAGTTGATCTATTACCTGCTTATTTCTTGCCTGATTGTAGCTGATCTATTACACGATTATTTCTTGCCTGATTGTAGCTGATCTATTACCAGCTTATTTCTTGCCTGATTTTAGTTGATCTATTACCTGCTTATTTCTTGCCTTATTGTAGCTGATCTATTACCTGCTTATTTCTTGCCTGATTTTAGTTGATCTATTACCTGCTTATTTCTTGCCTGATTGTAGCTGATCTATTACCTGCTTATTTCTTGCCTGATTGTAGCTGATCTATTACCTGCTTATTTCTTGCCTGATTGTAGCTGATCTATTACCTGCTTATTTCTTGCCTGATTGTAGCTGATCTATTACCTGCTTATTTCTTGCCTGATAGTAGCTGATCTATTACACGATTATTTCTTGCCTGATTGTAGCTGATCTATTACCTGCTTATTTCTTGCCTGATTTTAGTTGATCTATTACCTGCTTATTTCTTGCCTGATTGTAGCTGATCTATTACCTGCTTATTTCTTGCCTGATTTTAGTTGATCTATTACCTGCTTATTTCTTGCCTGATTGTAGCTGATCTATTACCTGCTTATTTCTTGCCTGATTGTAGCTGATCTATTACCTGCTTATTTCTTGCCTGATTGTAGCTGATCTATTACCTGCTTATTTCTTGCCTGATTGTAGCTGATCTATTACCTGCTTATTTCTTGCCTGATTGTAGCTGATCTATTACACGATTATTTCTTGCCTGATTGTAGCTGATCTATTACCTGCTTATTTCTTGCCTGATTGTAGCTGATCTATTACCTGCTTATTTCTTGCCTGATTGTAGCTGATCTATTACACGATTATTTCTTGCCTGATTGTAGCTGATCTATTACCTGCTTATTTCTTGCCTGATTGTAGCTGATCTATTACCTGCTTATTTCTTGCCTGATTGTAGCTGATCTATTACCTGCTTATTTCTTGCCTGATTGTAGCTGATCTATTACCTGCTTATTTCTTGCCTGATTTTAGTTGATCTATTACCTGCTTATTTCTTGCCTGATTGTAGCTGATCTATTACCTGCTTATTTCTTGCCTGATTTTAGTTGATTTATTACCTGCTTATTTCTTGCCTGATTGTAGCTGATCTATTACCTGCTTATTTCTTGCCTGATTGTAGCTGATCTATTACCTGCTTATTTCTTGCCTGGTTGTAGCTGATCTATTACCTGCTTATTTCTTGCCTGATTGTAGTTGATCTATTACCTGCTTATTTCTTGCCTGATTGTAGCTGATCTATTACCTGCTTATTTCTTGCCTGATTGTAGTTGATCTATTACCTGCTTATTTCTTGCCTGATTGTAGCTGATCTATTACACGATTATTTCTTGCCTGATTGTAGCTGATCTATTACCTGCTTATTTCTTGCCTGATTTTAGTTGATCTATTACCTGCTTATTTCTTGCCTGATTGTAGCTGATCTATTACCTGCTTATTTCTTGCCTGATTTTAGTTGATCTATTACCTGCTTATTTCTTGCCTGATTGTAGCTGATCTATTACCTGCTTATTTCTTGCCTGATTGTAGCTGATCTATTACCTGCTTATTTCTTGCATGATTTTAGTTGATCTATTACCTGCTTATTTCTTGCCTGATTGTAGCTGATCTATTACCTGCTTATTTCTTGCCTGATTGTAGCTGATCTATTACCTGCTTATTTCTTGCCTGATTGTAGCTGATCTATTACCTGCTTATTTCTTGCCTGATTGTAGCTGATCTATTACACGATTATTTCTTGCCTGATTGTAGCTGATCTATTACCTGCTTATTTCTTGCCTGATTGTAGCTGATCTATTACCTGCTTATTTCTTGCCTGATTGTAGCTGATCTATTACCTGCTTATTTCTTGCCTGATTGTAGCTGATCTATTACCTGCTTATTTCTTGCCTGATTTTAGTTGATCTATTACCTGCTTATTTCTTGCCTGAGTGTAGCTGATCTATTACCTGCTTATTTCTTGCCTGATTTTAGTTGATCTATTACCTGCTTATTTCTTGCCTGATTGTAGCTGATCTATTACCTGCTTATTTCGTGCCTGGTTGTAGCTGATCTATTACCTGCTTATTTCGTGCCTGGTTGTAGCTGATCTATTACCTGCTTATTTCTTGCCTGATTGTAGTTGATCTATTACCTGCTTATTTCTTGCCTGATTGTAGCTGATCTATTACCTGCTTATTTCTTGCCTGATTGTAGCTGATCTATTACCTGCTTATTTCTTGCCTGATTGTAGCTGATCTATTACCTGCTTATTTCTTGCCTGATTGTAGTTGATCTATTACCTGCTTATTTCTTGCCTGATTTTAGTTGATCTAGTACACGATTATTTCTTGCTTGATTTTCTTTTGGTCTGTTATGTGCGCTTATTTTTTTAATCTGATTGTAATTGATCTATTGCGTGTTTATTTCTTATCCTATTATCATCAAGTAGCATATCCTGAACAGGATGTAGCTGTTATCACATCCTTTCGAAATTTCTATCGAGTCAGTCTTCCTGCTTCTGTTACTGTCATGTTCAGGTGGTCTGTGATGTCTTGCGTCCATCTTCTTCTTGTCTGCCTCTTATTCGTCCCCCTGACATCATCCCCTTTATATATGGTCTTCTCTAGGCTGTCATGGTGTTTGATATGGCCAAAATATTGTAATTTTCTGGAAAGAACGTTGTTGCTTAGCCAGTTCTCTTTTAGATTCATTTCCCTCAGGGCGGCTGTATTGGTGATCTTTTTGGTCCATGATATTATGAGGATTTTTGTGGCAGCATTTTGTTTCAAAATCTGCTATTTTATTTTCCACTGTTGTTGATCGTTGTACTATTATTAATTGATCTTTACTTGCTTGTATTTGTGTATTATTGTCTATAAATAATTGGTCTATAAAGTGCTTATTTAGTGTCTTTTTGTAGTTGATATATAACGTAGCTTATTTCTTGCCTGATTGTAGTTGATCTATTGCGTTCTCGGCTCTTGTTAAATTGTAATTCATATTTTACGTGCGCATATTTTTGTCGGACTGTAGTATATTAATTACGTGTTTATTTCTTGTCCTATTATAGTTGATCTATTATGCAATTATTTCTTGCCTGATTTTAGTTGATATATCTATTACATACTTGTTTCTTGTATGATTGTAGTTGATCTATTGCGTGCTTTTTTTCTTGCCTGATTGTAGTTCATCTAATATGTGCTTGTTCCTTGTCAGATTTTAGTTGATATATTAGGCGCTTGTTTCCAAGAAATATATCTAATTATAAAATTTCACATTCTCATTTATTTTAAGCATCAAGGTAATTCAGTATATGCAATTTCTGAGAATGAAGTATCGAAATAAAATTAATGCATTTTTAAACACACATATACATGTCTTTGTGGTAATTTCAGCATCTTTCCAGAGCCCAGATTAAAGTCAGACAAAGAGTCTTCCATTCCAGCAGAGATAACGAGGATGAAGTATTTTCGGAATCATCAAAGTGGAATTGGCTGTCTTCTTCTGCAAATATATTATGTGGAATATATAGTATCTTGAGCTGAGGCTTACGTAAGATGACAACAGAGTTTATATGAACTAATAAGTTGAATAAATTCACTAAAACCAAAATAAGACAGAAGATCTATACGGAATCACCATTAACATACTGTAATACAATTATAATGTCTTTTTATTTATTTTAAAATGACATGAAAAACACGAGTTTGATATATCAAAGAAGTTTTGAAAATTTGCAAACAAAAGGTGACCCGAATTTCTGAACAGATTATAATTTATCAGTCCTGTATAAATCGTATTACTAATCAATATGCAATAGTTTCCAAAAATAGTAGTTTGGCAGTCATTAGATTAATATAGTTAATAGCGAGTCTTCCGATAATTATTCAGTGCTGTGGACTCATCTGTAATCATCCACCAACTGCTACGCTATTTGATTTTCCCCCCGATATTTTCATTAGTCATTTCTCGTATACTTTTTCCAATAACGAAAATTGTCAAAAAACGTAATTTTTGAATTATGATCCCCGATGAGTTTAAAATTTGGCATAAGTTATAAAAGGCTCAGGTAATATATGCGCGTTCTTACCGTCAGTGATAGAGGGTCTTCCACGAGATAACTGGGAATTAAATGATGGTGTTGCGTGACTTTCTTGCAGTGCATGTTGGCTTTGGTATACACTTTCAGCTATAGGATGAGACATTTCAAAATTAAAAATTAAAAATAAGATGAGATAATATATGAGAAATATCGCCAATATTATATAAACAGCATCGCCCTTCTGTTGATGGTTCTGAGCGTTATAGCAAATAATAGGTACACAGCCGATTGCCACGCATGTCGTGTTACCAAACTAAGAAGTATTACCCAGTCTATGATCTCCTCTGCATTGAAGTCTGCTGAAGACTCGTGCCTGAACTTCTGAAGGGAATTAACCCTCTTATCTGCGACATGCTTCGAGGTTATAAGAAAGTCGAATGAAAGTTCCTTCAGTGACATTATTTCCAACAATGTCCAGCCACACCGAATAAAGCAGTCAGCTGAAAATTGCAAAAGCAATAGATACTTCTCTATAAAAAAAAGAATGCAAGATGAGCGTCAATCTGGAGCTGAAATTATCTTCATGGCATTGGAAATGAGAGGGACAAACTAGTCTCTCACAGGATTAGGGTTCAATAATCATCTTCATATTGAATCATATCTTGCATCATAATATTCTGCCTATTGAACTTTTTTCTGTGGAGAAATGTCTTCGCTATTGCTATAACCATTAACGAATGCAATTAATCTGTTCATTATCTTAAAACAGAATATACTACACAATATTCGTGAAACAATCGGACACACAATATTCGTGACACAATTGGATACACGATATTCGTGACAGAATTTAACACACAATGTTAGTGAAAACATTGGACAAACGATGTTCAATGTTCGTGAAGCAATAGGACACACAATCGTTGTGAAAAAATGGAGCACACAATGTTCTTGAACAAAAAAAGGAAAACGATGTTCGTCAAACGATAGGACACACCATTTTCATGGAACAATAGGACAAACAATGTTCGTGAAACAATAGGACACACAATGTTCGTGAAACAATAGGGCACACAATGTTCGTGAAACAATAGGGCACACATACTGTTTGTGAAATAATAGATCTAAGTGTGTAAGAATTTTTATGGACGTCCCTTTAGTAATGGCTTATTTAACATACCTTCACTATCCATGCCTCTGTGCTCTTTAATGGCCCCATCATTGCCTCTGATAGGGTTATCATCAATGTAAATTAAAGTGGGAATTCCATTGTTTTCACCGTGTGTTGGAAGACCTTGCGTAGTTGTTGTTGTAGTAGATGGTGGCTTGATCTCTGAAACGAGTACATATATATGAATGCCGTAACATCATTAGACTGTCGTAACATCATTAGACTGTGGTAACATCATTAAGCTGTCGTAACATCATTAGGCTATCGCAACATCATTAGGCTGTCGCAACATCATTAGACTGTCGCAACATCATTAGACTGTCGTAACATCATTAGGCTGTCGTAAGATCATTAGGCTGTCGCAACATAATTAGACTGTCACTACATCATTAGACTTATTACATCACTAGACTGTCATTACATCATATGATCCAATAAATGTCATACGTTAATTATTTACATAAAAAAATAAAAAATAAACTTATATTTTCTAATCTCCTTGATGTCACATGCATCGACTGCCGTAATATGCAGGAATTCGTAGTAATGACAAAAAAAGGCAGACTTGCATTTAATGTATCAATGGAAAAGCAGTTAAGAATAGAAAAGTGATTTGCTAAAACTGCTTCATGATCGCCTGCTAGATGCGGACCCCGTAATTGATAACATATTGAAACTTGAAGGAATTTGGTACAGTAATAAACATGAAAATAGCATAGCTCGACTCCTTCTGGATAGAATGAGCTTGTTCAACCATCAAGCCACAAGAACCATTAACATGCATAGACTTCGACATTTTCTGCATGATATTGAACATATATGTTGATTCTTGATTAGAAACTGGCCTCACAGCGCGTGGGGCATTCCAATAAGTGCTCCGCCCTCTGTTCCAGCAGCTACTCGACTCGATGGTGTTTCGAGTCTAATATTTCCGAAACAGATGTCGACATCAGGGCACAACTCTGGCCCTTGCGACAGGTTTATTTTTTGTTCCGTCCACACACGCAGTGTCCGTAACTAGTTCAAGCACAACGTTGGCCTGTCGGAACAACATGGTAACTGTTATCGAAGGTTACGACTACAGGATTGTATGGATGACGTGCCATGAAGTTTCTATAAGAAGAACATAGATGTTTCTTTCTGTAGTGTAATTACGTCTGTTTATAACTGATATTTCACTTTTCAAACTACTAGCATTTTAATAGGCTACGCAGACTTACACAGCTCAAATGCAGAAAAAACAGGGACAATACATTAAAACTTCACGTCATTGACGATTAATTACAACACTCACAATTGGTAACACTTTAGTTTATTTTCATGTATACCATTGTTTGTCTTCTTTCATAGCAGTACACACAATTGCTACTTGTTTGTTTGTTCCTGGCACAGGTATTTCATCTATGTATATCTCGTATCTCCGAACCCATATTGTTGTTCCTGGCACAGGTATTTCATCTATGTATATCTCTTATCTCCGAACCCATTCGGTTACTGTCTACGCCGTCTCCACATTCCATCTGTTCTCCTTATTTTGACTGCACTGCTTATTATTGTTCCTTATTTCTGCTCTCTTACACTATCTCTTCGAGTTTCATCATCATCTCTAATTCTCCAATTTCTTTCTTATATTCTTACCATACTCTATGTTTGTTTTATGTACGAGTTTGGTAGGTTCGATTTTGTTTCGTACTAATGGAGACTTTCTAGTCGAAACGTCATTTATCCCTGTTTTGCGTTGCTTGTTTCATGTTGACCAGTGGTAACATTTTAACCTATTTCTGTTTGTACCAATACAGAAAAATACACGGATACAATCATACAACCATGCACATACATACACATTTATGATGTTAATATATTCTCTCCTGAAAGCTATGGTCGACAACTCTTACCATACAAAAGCATTGCTTCACTATCCTCCCCTAGAAAATTAGACCCGTAACACTCATAATGTCCGTAATCCGACGGTACAAGGTCCCGAATACGTAAAGCTAAAGTCACAGAATTCTCCAAGTCATTTTTGAAGACATCAAGATCATATCTAAAAATTCCAAGAAAATATCCTTTCATATAATAAGCATGATATACTAAAAAGCAACAAATACTGAACATGCTGAATGTTTTGTTTAGATATTATGTTACATTTTTTTATAAGTATGTTTTAATTGGTGTGATAATTCTTCTTGTATTCCATGATGTGTGACATTGGTTATTATGTCTGTTGACATATTTCTGTCTGGTATTGATGTGTACTGTTCATCCTTTCCGATACCGATGTACCATATACCACAATGTAACGCTGTCCCAGCGTAGTCTCTCTTGATCTCTCTCTCTCTACCCCGTGTTGTTTTTTAAATTGCTGGTCCGAGGTGTTCCATCTTTCCCCTTATGATGTGTCCAAACAATATGGACTGTTTTCTTCTGATGCGAGTGAGCAGTTCTCTTCTTTAAATTACTTATTGCACGATATCATTAGACATTTTATCTGTTCATGGTATTCTTATTATTCTTCTATAAAACTATACCATCTATACTACATTTGAGTCTGTATATAGTAGAGGTAGTACGGTATATCTTAGTATGATACTATGATCAAGATAATGTTGCATATGTTTGCAGCCTAATGTCATCAAGAAATTACACCCTGCTGGAGACCTTATTGTAGGTAGAGTTGAGATAGGCTGAAGTACAAGTTGGAGGAAAACATTACAACTTGGACATGATACAGTCGGTCAGAGCGAACCACTAAGACAAGAGATGGAAGATATTGGAATTCTATTACAGCCAGCCTGCGTTTTTAAGACGGTGCTTGATGATGATGAATGAGGTACAATCTATGTTTAATATTAGTTGTCCATAAAGTAATATCATACAAAATTAATTGTTTTAACTCACAATGTTGTTATTTTATACATGTGTGTTTGTTTGATAACCAAAGGAATTGCGAGCGATTAGCTCCTACTTCCTATGTGCAGTGGAGTGGCTTTTATAAGCTTTCTTTCATACTTAGGGTAATTTAGCTTTCGGCTTTGTACAATGCCTATTGAAGGAGCCGTCTAGTCAGAAGGGGCCTATAATTGTATAGATGACATACTACAAAGCTTCCATAAGAGAGTCTGAATATAACACAATGTCATCTATTAAGGTTTTCTGTTGCATGGGTGGTTTGTCTAGTGGGCTATTGGTGAGACACAGACACAACGATATGCGTATCAGATTAGTTAAAAATAAACATCATTGTTTTATTCTGTACATGACAGATACACGTCTGACTACTGTTACCACTTTACTATTATTGTAGCATTATTTAACATATAAGTAAAATAATTAAAGCTAATTCTGTTTATTGCATTATTTTTTTTCAACTAACGTTTAGTTGTTTTTTTTAGACATTCGCACGTGCAGAATACATGACATTCGCAAAACTTAAAACTCGGTAGTTGGTATTGTGAGATTGTCTCACTAACTTGATCCGTGCTTTTTATTAACCAACGGCATACTCATGAATTGTGTGTCAGTATAGCGCCTTCTTAATCCTAATCCTGGAGAATCTTAATCCTGTGATAATATTAAAGACTGGACATGATTAAGATTCTCCACCCTCAAACAAAGAACTGATAACAGACAGGCATGGCAAAATTTTTGTGTTGATGTTTCCAGAGTGACACTCCTACCACTCTAAAGGGTTGTGGGTTTGATGATAGCACCAATCGACTTTATTTTCACAGGAGACAAGATATCCATTTCATTACGCTAGATTGGGGTGCAAAGGGAACGCAATGCTCTAGGCGGACCCAGGGTTAGCAGATAACCAAGATCCCAAATGTACCTCCAGGCGGTGCACCCTGGAAACAGAAATACAGCAGCTCGAGCTGATTCTGGCCAAATCATTTGGGGATCGTGTCCGAGAATGTGGAGGTAGCAGATGGAAAGAGATTTGACTGCACAAGAGACAGACAATATCTCCGGCATCACCACATTTAGCGACACTGTCGACATACAGTGAAGCTAGTCAGTCCAGTCCGAACATTGGAGGGGCGGCCAATGTAAAATGCACGTAAAGGTAAATGCATGGCGAGAGACAAATATATTTCATACCGAGTACAATGAAACAATGAAAGGGCAGAACAGCGCTAGAGGGCAGCGCGAACTGCACATAGAAAATTCCCTAGGAAAGGGGAACTACAAGCTCCGTCAGCTCGAGACGCGCTTCTAGTTACCTGTGTTCCTTACAGGCAGAGACCCAGACCCATTCATTGGCGTTTGGTAAAGCAAGAAGACCTAATCCAACTCTAATGTCGAGCCTTCCTAAACCGGAAATATGCTCGCGAAGAGAAAGGGTTCTGTGCCCGATGGGCTTAGGCAAGAAAGGGACAACGATGGTAGTCCTGGCCCAACTCTACTGCCAAGGTTTCCTATACCGGAAGTACACTTGCAGAGAGAGAGGGTTCCGTACCCGATGCGCTCAGGCACAAAAGGGACAACGATTTAGCCCTGGCCCAACTCTACTGTCAGGTATTCCTACACCGGAAATACACTTGAAGAGAGAAAGGGTTCAGTACCTGATGGGCTCAGGCGCTATTGGGACAAGGACGCTCAGCTCGAGAACGCCTTGCTCTCAAACGCGTGGTGTGAGACTCGAACTTGGACAAGGGGTACACGATGTCGGTGAATGACACCTCGGCTAAGAGGGCGAAAGAGCCAGGGTCCAACTCCTCTGTTGAGTTCTTCCCCTTAAGGAACCATGCTCACGGATGAGAAACGGTTCAGTACCCAATGGGCACAGGCACAGCACGTCCAATTACACGAGACAAGTTCATAGTCAGTGGAACACCTCGTTCGAGTCAGACGAGAGCAAAAAATCGTCTTGGCGAAGAGTCTCCACTACGCGTGCCTGGAGACAGATATAGAGGCTGTCACAGGCTAAGGGTAGCCCACCCGAATTGTCAAGGCATGCCGAAATCGGATGTGCTAGGCCTACAAGGCGCATAACGGTGGCACAACGTAATCACGCTCCCGGCGGAAATCGCACGGATATCCGTGATGGTTACAATGGAGCGAACGAAAAACATTACGCTAGATTGACATAGGTTGGCGATTATAAACACATTTCCAGTCATACTGGATATTGAACCTGGTATCACCGGACTAGGAAGCCAGTACACTCAACCACTGAGCGTTTGGGACTATATTCTGCATTTCTACAGATAATTAATCACGGAATGACAGTACATTCAACCACTCAGCATTCGGGACTATATTCTGCACTATACAGATCATTCATCGAGGAACGTTAGAAAATAGCACCGAATCTTCTTCTTGTCCTTGATATCTGATATCTCTTGCTGCATCAGAATACAATGACATCTATAGGTTGGGGGCTTTGTATATATTACTATGCCATCTATAGGTTGGGGGCTTTGCATATATTACAATGACATCTATAGGTTGGGAACTTCACATATATTATAATGACATCTATAGGTTGGGGGCTTTGCATATATTTCAATAACATCTATAGGTTGGGGGCTTTGCATATATTACAATGTCATCTATAGGTTGGGGGCTTTGCATATATTACAATAACATCTATAGGTTGTGGTTTTGTATATATCTCATTCTAAACCTTTTGTTTCTTACTCGACTGCCCATATACAGAAGTGGCTACCTCCAAGTCACAGCTGACAAAGAACATCCACTGTATACTGAAGATCAGAAAGTGAAAGGTAGTTGACTAAAAATAGGAAAGTCACGAACTAAAAAAGTCTTCATCGGGACGATAACAAGCAACAGAAAATGGATAGGCACATTACATAAAGAAACAGATAGTCTGATAGGAAGAAAGGAGCAAAAGTAGATAATAAAGCAGGGAGGATGAGAGAAAGAAAAATAAGACAGAAGACAAGTCAAACAAGATGAGAAAAAAGCAAAAGGAAAAATATAATAACGAGTATAATAAAAAACATTTTCATAAACATCGTATTTTAAAGTGCATACATTACACGGACTTTGTATCTACCTGTAGTTGTTGAACTGTGCTTTCTTCTTCTCACCTATTCTTAAAACATGAAATTTAGAGGAATAATATTGCAACATGAATAACTCACGACAATCATGGTATTTAACAAATGTTCACGTGAGTTATTATTCCCCTTGTTGTTATCAGATAATCTCCACTTACTTATCATTCTTCATGAGTACTTTCCCATTCTTTGTCCAGCTTGTTATGGCCTGTGGATGTGCGAAGATCTGACATTCAATAATTGTTTCTTTGCCCAGTTGCTGACCTATGCCTTTTGGGTTTGGCAGTATAACTTCTGGTGGATCTGTTAACACAAGTTGTAACAGATTAAATTTATTTTTGATGCAGTCAGACACATTTTTAGTAGGCCTAGTAATGTAAATTAAATATACTATCTAAAATGTATATTATAAAAATGACACGATCGATTTGTTCGTGTATAGATAATACTCTTTTAAATCGAAGTGCTACTAAACTAAGTAACACGTATAATAGAAATGGCATAAATTACTTTTAACAATTTTAAAAAAACTGCTAAACATCCAAGCAAATCACTAACTAAAAATGAGAATTATAATATTTGCTATATTTTTTTGCATATGAAGGTATGGCTCAGAAACATGGACAAGCAACAAACAGAAGACTGAATTGTTGCCTTGACATTGACATACACAAAAGAATAAATATTTAAAGCCAAATAAACACTTTATATATTCTAAAATGAAACACGAAATGGTACATACAGTCAACGACGACACGTATTGCCTTGCTGACCGCTGGAGGAACGCCGTTGTCTACAAAGCATTCATAGATGTCGTCGCAGAGTCGACTGATGTTGTGTATGATTAGGACCTCGCCCTCCAGGCCAATTCCTGCAAGTCAATAGAGTCTGTACTTACAATGAGTAGGTATAGATCCTAATATATTTGCTAAATAACATGTCTCAATACAACAACTCGCATATTAAGTTATTTCAAAAAATATCATATATTTCTGTTGGCAAGAAACATAATTATTTAAAACAAAATTGTATGAAATTTTGAGATCCTCTTTGTCTAATTCTCAACCCATGAAAGCAAATATTTAACCCTATCAGCGTCGGCATGCGTGAATGACATCTATTGATTAATTCAACCTCATGAGTAAACTTCTGGGAATCTCCCTAGTGTAGGGGATAAGCTAAGTAACGTACCTCTTCATTGAAAGTGACGGAGTACATATAGAAAACCGTGTATAGTGAAGTCAATCCTCTACGTCTTTTGAATCCTTTTTGCGCATACTTCTATGTGGCGCGTAATTAGGGGAATGTCCTAACTTCCACTGTCTCGGTCTATTGGTCATGTACACGTTTCCTGCTTCCTCCAGCGTTGCATTCAAATGGTTCTCTATATCATGTGCCCACCCCACTGAAGTGGGCGTCCTCTCTTTTTGGAAAATTTCCTCAATGGTTTTTCTTTTAAATCCGTGTGTTTCTGTATAAAAAGTTCAAGGATGTCGCATTAATTTACTGCCATGGACATGCACGTGTTTGTGGAAATGAAAGTGAAGGTAGGCGTGTGTCAAATACACATGTAGTCACTGAATCGAAGATGAATATACAAGGGGAAGCCCGAAGTTTAGCGGGTTTCAATTGGATGTGAACACTTCGATAGATGACACATGATATCTGCGATTCGAAGATTTAGATATTTAGCTTGGCACGAGTATAATAATAATAATATTAATAGCACAATAATAGGTGTGACAAATCAAGAAGCAATGGGCACCATCAACATGCACATACTTCGACATCTACTAGAGACTGAGCACATATAGGTTTACACTGAGTACAATAACGTCGGGTGTAAAGCCAATAACTTTGTTCTAGTGTAGATCAAATAGTTGTATATATATATATATATATATATATATATATATATATATATATATATATATATATATATATATATATATATATATATATATATATATATATATATATATATATATATATATATATATATATATATATATATAAGTCTGATCAGTGGCCCACCAAACCAACCAGCATGCAGCATCAAATTTCATGACATTCATTTTTGATCCCTTTTCACTTCTGTAAAATATGGAATTTTTCTCAATACAAATTGAGACTGGTAGGTCTGCATCTTAACTGATGTCGACTAAAATTGTCCGTTTACTTATCTTTGTTTTCATTCTGCCTTCTCTACTTTTTCTTAATTCTCACGCAAAGCAGGACATATGACTATTACGGACCTTAACTGTTCTAAGTGGGTGTTCATAGAACGTCTTAACACAATGTGCACTATTCCTAACAAAATCGAAATTGGAGCCATGCAGAGGTCACTAAATGAAAGTAACCAGCAAATGCTCTACCTTTATGGAAGGAATGACAACAAGAATCCTACCGTGTACATTTATTTTATAAAAAATTTAGCACGATCCGTGCTTTCGTTTCTAAACACTGAATTATATATATATCTTTATCAACTCTTAATTCCAAGTGTTACAAATACTAATATTATAGTACTTTCTTAACAATGTTTAGACTTCTTACCTAGTTTACCTAGGCAGGCATATGTTTATTATTGATCTAATTATAGGTGTCAGATAGAGGCAAAGAATTAAAATTTCTTACTCTCTTTGACACCTCCTATTGTTCTATAGTTCCTTTTATACCACGTCACGTTAGGTTGAGGAATGCCGGTCACGTTACAGATAAGAGTAGCCGTCTGACCTTCTTCTAGCACCACATTGTCGGAGGAAAGCTGGCTTAGAATCGCAGGGGGAACTGTGAATGAAATATGTAAAATTTAGATAAGCAGTTTCGTGTACCTATTGAACTAATAATAATAATAATCACTCGACAAAATCGTGTGGGTCCACACTGAAGAGATCAGCACAAAACTTCACCAATCATAATATGTTTATTCTTCTTCTTCTTCTACGTTCGTTCTCAAACTCCTGCAGATTAGCAGGATGTAGTCCGGACAATTTCCTCCCCACACCTTCTCTTTACCGTAAACAGAAATAACACAACTGCCATTCTGCCCCGTATTAAATTGGGGATGATTAATATGATTTTAACATGTTTGCTGGGAAATGAGAGGGAATAAACGTTTGTGTAGCTCAGCAAACTAAGAACAAATTATCATTGAGGGAGCGATTATTATGTCTTAGAATTACAACTCTGTAAACTAATTCGAGGTTCTCGGTGCAGTGAAAGCCCTACCGTTTATGCCGATCAAAATGCTATTGAATGAATGCTTAAAATTTGATGACCGAAGGAAACAATGCTCTATCCAAGATATCTCTCACTAAAATCAACGGTTCAGCCTAAAGCTCAATATAATTAAAGCAAAAATCATGGTAACATCCAACTAAACGAAACGTACACATATTAAAATATAAGTGGGAAAGAATCAATGCAGTTTCCCTATTTGATCGTAATGACTAAGTAAAGCATGAATTCCTTTGGTACGCATTTTTTGCTTTTCTTGTGTTCGGTCCATTTTCCCCATCCAGTTTTTAGAACACATGACTCCATTCGGATTACATAGTTTCATGATGTTCTTAATATACTTTTGGCCTCTCTATTTCTCACAAGTGAAACTGAGAGAAGACATGTATTTGGTTAATATACACACATTTTTATACTTCTGCTTTCAATTTTGTAATTTATTTGTATCTTCTGCTGCACTTTCTCGCCACTCAATCACATTTCCTTGGTTCTTGTGTCTCTTTCTTTGTCTTAATTTGTAGATTTCTAGACATGTATACTGTATACTATAACATTGCTTTTGTGTTAAATGCAGTCTGCTTTTAATTCTGTGGTCCATTCTATGTGTGCTCGTCCATTTCTTGATAAAAACCTTTTGGTCAAAAGGTCAGTCCTTTGTATTGTTGAGCGTAAATCTGCTATTTAAGCTATTTAATCATCTTTATATATATATATATATATATATATAATATATATATATATATATATATATATATATATATATATATATATATATATATATATATATATATATATATATATATATATATATATATATATATATATATATATATATATATATATATATATATATATATATATATATATATATATATTCAATATACACTTTCCATAACGATTATGTGAATGTTCCTGTAGGGGAATGTACATACATTATGTCATTAATTAGGGGAGTGGAGGCAGGGCCGGCCCTAACAATTACGGGGCCCAATGCGAAACGGATTGCGCGGGGCCCAGTCTGGGTAGGGAAGAGGATAATAAAATAAATTATAATATGAATTTATGGGCCTATGAAGTGCGGGGCCCACTGCGGCCGCATAGGTTGCAATAGCCTAAGACCGGCCCTGAGTGGAGGAGTATATGAAAAACGTTTGGCAGTTGTTAACACAAAAAGGGTGACAAAAGTTGACGCCAACAATAAGTTTTATAATACTGTTCTATGCAATAGATGAATTAAGGGAGTTGAAATCACTTAAAATTTTTTTTAAATTAAATGTATTTTTCTTATATTTTGTTTAAAAAAATTAGTAGAAAGGAAGAAGTATCGATTTTGTGTGTGCATACGCATATGTTAATAGGAGAAAACTAAATCATCCACAGATGGGAAGAATACATTACGGAACTTTATAAAGATAATATAAATTTAACAGACGTATAGTACAACAATGTGGGTCCTCGTATATTAACTGCAGAGCTGAAAGAACCTATACAACACTAGAAATACAATAAATCTCCTGGACCAGATAATATTGCAAAGGAAGAATTAAAAGTGCTGGGGGAATATAGCATAGAAATAATCACCAAAATGCTAAATGACATCTATAACAGTGACGATATTCCATCTGATTTATGTATTGCAATCAATATTTACAGCCTTACAGAAGAAACTTGTTAATTACACATAGTAGCACCACATCGCTTGAACTGGAGCGCAGTCGTTTCTGCCCTTATGCACCGTGTTCGGCGATGAAGGAACATAGATAGATAGATAGATAGGTGTATTCTTTGCACGATATTGTTTTAATCATATTTCTTATAGTTTCATTATTTATTCTGTCTGTTTATTTTATTCCCAGTGCTATTCTCAAGCATTTCATTTCACATACTTCAAACTTGCTTTCCAGTAACTTTTCTAAATATATTTTTATTAATCCAGGGACACAACCATATATATATATATATATTTTGAAACGTTACTCATAATAATTACGTCCCATGAAATCATTTAATGTATATATATATATATATATATATATATATATAACAAAATAGGTACATAGAATAGATGCGAATATTTTTCTTATACTGTAGATATGACTTTGATATGTTTTAGTTTCTGCATATTAACCAAAAGAATTAGATTTTAAACATCTCTTCGATCCAATACGCACTGCCACATTTCCTCCAACAATATACTTCGCGCTCGCACTTCTTTCATTCATTTTCCTTTTGCGCTGAAGTTAGCGCTTAGGGCAGAGGCCAGATCTCTCCAATTCTGTCTGTTAAAAGCTATTCTGTGCAGTTCTTGAATAGTATGCATATTGGTTGTTTTACTTTCTCTAAGTATTGTTCTTCTGAGTGTTTCTTTTGGTCTACCCCTTGCTCTTTTGCATGTAGGTTTGTGCATTCAAGAGTTTGTGCATTCAAGAGCATTCAAGAATGTTTGTGCATTCAAGAGATTGGTGGTGTATTCTGTTGGTGTCTGCGCGTAGGACATGCCCGATGTAGGACCAACGACGTTTTCTGATAACATCTGTGATGAAATTTTGATGTGTCTCTTCTCTGGTTTTATCATTCGATTTGAATTCATTCCAATGGGTGTTAGTTATCCTACTAAGACATTTGTTCTCGAAACTCATTAATTTCTTTTCTGAAGATAAAGGGTTTTTCCAGCTCTCACATCCATATGATAGCACAGGAATAACACAGGAATTAAATAAGCGCATTTACGTGCGTATGCTGATTGACTTTGACTTCCAGATATTAGACAGTCTGTTAAATGCACTTGATGCTAGGGCAATGCGAGTTGTAATTTCTGACATGACATCACCGTCGAGAGTTAATTTGCTTCCTAGATAGGAGAATTTCTGTACATTTTCAAGTTGTTGTCCATTTAAAGTAATTTCGTTAGGTGAATTGGTGAAGTCCATAATTTTTGTTTTTGATGAATTGATTTGGCGACCTATTTGTCCTGCAATGAGTTTTAATCTA